>CAHIKZ030005454.1:2445000-2562500 GCA_903632075.3 Acanthosepion pharaonis | reverse complement strand
CATAATTATTATCTTTATGATCATATCTATAAGTTTTGAATGTGGTTGTAAATTATTTTGATGTTAAGATTGGATAAATTATTTTGGATGTTAAGGATTCAGCAGGTAGTATTATATCTTTTGTTTTTATCTAGATTTTTATAAGATAGGTTTTCCTTTAGTCTTTATTCACTTGTTAATTTTAAAAAACAATTGTAACAGAGCGTATTTATGCATGTTTACAATAAAAAATCAGAACTATCAGTTGCATTAATTTTTTTGTTTGTTTTAGCAATTCATTCCTGGAGATTATCTTGGATGAGACAAAAAGTACTTAGGTTAAATGAAAAGAAAAGAGCTACGGAACCTTCCTTAATGAATTTAATAACGACATTAAGAAGTTGATGAGAGAATTTGAGAGTATTAAAATAAATAAATAAATATTTATACACAGGGTGCGATGAGTAAATTTATTCAATAAAATGACCTTCGGCTTCAACCACAGCCTCCAAGCAACTTCGGAATCTCCTGCAACTCTTCTGGACGGTCACATTAAGTTGATGAATGCTGCCTTCAGTTTATCTTTGGTGTTACAAGGAGTTTTGCTGGTATCTCACTCACCTGCGACCCACACATAATAATCAAGGGGGTTGCAGTCTGGGGAGTTAGGTTGCCATGTGTAAGAGGTGATGTGGTCGCAGAAATTATCTGACAACCATGACTGGGTTCTCCTGTTTCTGTGGCATGGTGCAGAGTCTTGTTGCCTGATACAGGGTCTTCAACAGCCACCCTCTTGAACCAGAACAGTACTACCTCCTCAAGTCACTTGATGTAGGCCTCCGTGTGGAGTCTGAGGCCCTGTGGGAAGATGAATGGAGGCATAACATCGCCATCAACAGTGATTATCCCAAACACCTTCGTAATCACCATTAGACTCAATTGTGTCAATGAATTGCATCATGGTACACTTTTTCTCACAGCCGGTGCCCAACTGACCCTACTATAATGTGCAGTCGACAAAATCAAAAACAAACAGTATATATTGCGTTCTTTCTCATAAGCTGCGTGTACATAGAAAATTTAAATAGATATCGTTACAAGTTTTTGAATTCCATTGTTCGCAATTTGTATAACTCGAATCCAAACAGTGAGTCATGATAGGCGGGGTTCATTTGTCCAAGTTTCCACAAGTACAATCACTGAAGTTAAGTCACATTGAGCCTGGTCAGTAACTGGGTGGGTGACCACTTGAGAATACAAGATACTATGAACTTGGATATACGGATGATGTGATTGATAATGGCTCTGAATTGGAAAGCCAAGTTTCAATTTCCCTCAGGTTCGTTACATTCAGTTTCACGTAAATACTCTTGGGAAAAATTATGAATCCACCTCTTCTCCCCTTCTGCTATGGGTTAATTAGTAAGACTTATATCCCTAAATCATTAATATCCCAAAAACAAAATTCTTACAATCTAAAAATATTTTCTGGCTTTAAATAACCTGCAGTGGGTTGATAAGCCATAGAAATTGAATCAAATACTGGTTAGCTACACAGTAATGATTTTTAGATTTATTTACATTTTCTGCAATATAAATGTACAGAAACTACCATGACCACAAAGTGAGGGATCAGTTTATATATAGATCGTAATATAGAATTGATCCCCCACTTTATATCCACATCGCAATTTCTTCTTTTGATAAGCCGTAGAAAACGAATCAATAAGTGAAATACTGATTAGCTCCACAGGCATGTCTTTTAGATTTATTTACATTCTCTGGAATATAAACGTATAGAAACTATCATGGCCACAAAGTGAGGGATCAGTTTTTATATAGATCGTAATATAGAATTGATCCCTCACTTTATATCCACATTATAATTTCTTGTTTGTTTATCAAATTCTGATTAGATATGATTTCACCTCCCAAAAGCTATGGGTTAATTAGTAAAACTTGTATCACTAAATCAATCTAAAAATATTTTCTAGTTTTAAATAACCTGTTGGGAAAACAGAAAACAAATCAAAAAAAAAAAAACAGTTCCCCAAACACCACAATAGATTTTTTTTATACTCTTTTTTTTTTTTTCTGTTATCAAAACAGTTAAGCAATGCATTTCTAAAAAGTAAAATCTTTGTTGGCTGAAAACAAAATCTTGGGGTAGCGTAGAAGGTTTTCTCAGTACCAGGTTGCGGGAAGGCCCTTTTAGAGACATCCCCTCCCACCTTTCATTTGTCATTCATTATCCAGTGAATGACTGTCATATAAAGAATTAATTTTTACCTGCCACGGGCCAAAAATAAAGTCACAAAATCCCACAGCTGCAAACAAGCAACTAATGGAGCCCATCCTACTCCACGTACTTAAATATCGAAATGGTTTATAAATTATTTATGTTATAGTGACTGTTAAAACCTGGCCTTTTATAAGTGATACATGGCAGCCATCTTGTTTTGGCAACTCTGACGTGGTGTGATTGTTAGCAAGCTTGTCACGCTACATCAATTACAACTGAAAACTGAGTTCGATTCTCACTGGGTGCCCCATACTTTCGGCCTGTTGCGACATCTGAGTTATGCCTAGAATATAACTTGGGTACTTCAATGTGGTGTAATGGTTAGCAAGCTTGTCTTGATAGATCAATTACGACTGAATCGTGAGTTCGATCCTCACTGGGTGCCCCATACTCCCGGTCTTATGCCACATCTAAGCTATGCTCAGTAAATTACTTGGTCACTTCAATATAGTGCAATGGTTAGCAAGCTTATCTGAATAGTGAGTTCGATCCTCAATACTTTCAGCCTTGTGCCACATCTATGCTACGTTTGGTAAATTATTTGGGCACTTCGACGATTAGCGAGCTTGTCTAGATCAAGTACAATACAATAGTGACTTAGACCCTCACTGGGTGCTCGATACTTGTGCCACATCTAAGCTTGGCTTAGTAAATTGCCATATTTTAGTACTGTGCTTATGGCTAACAAGCCCCAGGACTGTTGTACTGTGGAACAGACTCCAGAGTGGATATGGCCTCAATCACTACAATCTTAATATCTTCAAGTCTCGGGGATATCTATCCTATATATACACATAATAATAATGGTTGGTTCCTTGTACTGCTGCAGAAAATACCCAATGTCTACCATGCCCTATTTTAACAAGAGCCAGATGTGACCCAAAATAGCATGTTGCTGCCCAATTCTCACTTTCCAGCCATGACAGAGTTCAAGGTATTTGTGTGGCCTTGTGAATGATTAGTTTTCCACCCTGCAACTCTTTTCCCCGCAGATGAAATGTTGTTAGCTTCTTACTACACTATTGCTATTTTCATGGCAAATGTTCAGATGAACTACATTCCTCGCTTTCACCAGTCTAGACGTTTACAGCTAGGATCTACTAGATCATGTACACAGGGTGGACTCATCCTCATTCCTTTTGTATTCCATTGGTAAGGAAGAAGTGCCACTCGGACAGCTTCTTCCTCCAGGACTATTGCATTGTGCATCCTCAATCACTACAATCTTAACATCTGCAAGTCTAGAGGCCATCTATCCTACATATTCGCATAATATGCATCTCTCAATCTCTGCTCCTATGCCCTTATAAAATCTCATTTAGTAACCCACTACCTTCAGTGGCTCTTGTGCCTTGTATTAGGTGAACAATAGTATAAAATAATTGTACATTTAAAGATGGATAAAGACATAAAATTAGAATGGAAATAATGAGGGCTGAATGAATGAATTAAGGAGGAAGTTGTTTTTTTTAATGTTTGACATGCTTTAAAGAAATGCTTAAATTTTGTCATGTCAACGAACACTCCTTGCCACTTTCGTCATGCTCGTTGTAGTAGAGACTTTGTAATCGCCGATATAACTATAGTAACACCGTTGAACAATACTAGTGTCAGACGCCTTCGAATAACACTCGCACTAATAGTAATTACTCGATAATACTCGCTCGAATAGTAATCCGTATAGTGATCCGAATAGAGAAATAGTATAACGAATAGAGGATAGAATAGAAATGACGATCATTTAGACGTCACGCGACTTCTCACGTGCGTTTCCTCTATGGTCACGTGATCTGCTTAATTCAATAATGGGATCGCCTGTGTTTGCTCACTGGCGGTCTATGTTCAAACTCAAGTGTCGGCAGCGGAACTTTATTCCTATATAACATTAAATATAGATTATTTATTTTATACGTTAATTGTATCGCATCCACAGATAAATGCAACAATTCCAGTTATTTTTACAAGATTTTATAAAAAAATAAAAAATAAAAGTCACTATTCAACAGCCCCATTCAAATTTCGATACAAGACCATCAACTGGTCAATATGAAACGCATAAAAAGAATATAAAATATTTTCAAAGACAAAGTTAAAATTATTCAATTATATACAAACAAAATGGTGTGGATTTAAATATTCTGGCAAGAGATTTTCAGATTTTCCAGATTGCAACATCTATCAGAGAGATGAAATTTAAATTTTTATTATTACATTATTCCAAAATTTAGACACATCAGAAGATAGCTATTAATGTCAACAACTGAACACAAATAGTTATTGCCGTATTTCCCGTCTTGCAAGACGCACCCTAATATTGGAAAGAAATTTGTAAAAAAAAAAAAAAAAAAAGTCATTCTCGTACAACAATACATGCATCCCACCCATACTGACGCCATGTATTGTTTACATTAATCACTCGTCCGATTTTGTTTGTATGGCAATGACATACTAGTCATGTGCAGAAAGCTCCCGCTGCTGTTAGTAAACAGAGCTTGTTTAAGCTTGTGGCTCGGCTCCTGGAAGATTTAGTCTTTGAAATACTTGTAACAGTTAAGTACTGAGGTTACAGCATAAAAGGCTGAATTAGGTAGCTAACATCATTGTGTAATGACTCAACATACAAATCTACGTCCCTATCATGCAAGCCAATTAGATGACCGTCCAAGCTGACTTGAGCCTGGGCGTTGCCTTACAATCGTCTTGGAAGACGCACACGTATTTTTAGGGTATTTTTTAAGGAAAAAGTGCGTCTTGTAAGCTGGAAAATATGGTAATTAAAAAAAATTAGTAATTAATGTATAATAGCATCATAACTACATCTACAAGAATATCGTTTTTGATAAAAGTTAAAAAAAAATGACTATAAGTACTTAAAAAAAAACAAATGCGTATATTGTCGAAAATTCCTTTTTTCACATTCTTTGTGTTAATGCTTATTTCCTAAACAATAATGGTACTGATTTTTTTTTTTTTTTTAACATTGAAGTATATTTAATCGTATCTGCCTAATAGCAGTCACGATCGGTTAGTAATAAATTTTCATTAGCTTAAATGTTCATATACGGTTAGGCCAGGGACACATGCGACCCGCCAAAAAGAATTCATGCGACCCGCCAAATGTTAGTAAATTTGTAAGAGAAAGTTACCAAGTAACGCCAAATAATTGTTATAAGAAACTTGACACCGAATTTAAACAAACTGATAAATGACTGCAAATAAATTATTCTCATTGAGTCATTGAGATCTTTCTGTTACTGAGTTACTTTGTTTTTCAAATAAATCGCTTCCATGTGAAGTTACTATTTCAAAGTAGCAATAATTTTTTTTCTTTAAATTGAATTACTTTGTTTTCAAACAATTCTGTTTCATGTGAAGTTTCTACTTTAAAATCTAAATTAATTTTTCTTTAAATTTAGTTACTTTATGTGTTTTATTTGAAGTTTCTGTACATTATTTACATTATTCGGACTATTGTCGCCATATTTATCCCAACGTTTCGGTCGTTGTACGGTGGTTGGAATGTCGAACTTAACCCTTTATTTCGCTCACTGGGGTAGACTGTTCTAGTTCTACGTGCCATGTTATCTCCTGTTAATTTTCCCTCTGAAAGTTCTCCACTGCCTTGGGTCTTGTCACTGTATCTAACCAACGCCTTTATCCACTGTGCCATGTGTCCTTGAGGACATCTGGGTATGAATTTCTGGGTATTATAAACCTAATGTCTTCAGCAACCATTTTTACCAGTGCTCATATTGCAATTTTGCTGTTATCATTCATTTTTTACCAGAACTCATATTGCAACTTTGTTGTTATCATTGCTTTTCTCTGACACTCCTTATTACTGGTTCCCATATTGTATTTATTTCTATGCTTGGTCGGCTCAGGAGATTTTGGGGGCCTAGCATATGTGCTGATTCCTTAAGTTTACTAATTTTCCAATGGTGAAGAAAAATGAAAAGAAATTTACACATTTTTGACGGGCCGTATTAAGCATATGTAAATTGAGGAAGTGAGGGGGAAGAGAGAAGACATGAGTGAGTTAGATGTAATTTAAATTTCTATTCTTTCATACTTAAAATTACTTGAGGAGGTCCAGACATTGACACATTTAAACGGTTAACTTAACGGAAGTTATATATTGATATAGAAGGGGTAGAGGAGAAAAAAGACATAAAAAGAAAAAGAGAGAAGGAAGTCATGAGAGAAGGTGTCATTAATTTTCTTTGGAAAGAACAGGCTCGAAAAAGACGCTGTTATTTTGTTTTACTTTGAAAGTGTTATTTTGGGGGTTCATAAAGATTATAATGTTTGATATAAATTTGAATGTCCCTAGACTGTCTACAAAGAATTTAATTTGATGTTTGTTAGTGATTTAAATTTTTTTTTAAATTTTGGGGATTTTCTATGAAATAGTTGATTAGAAAAAATATTCATATAAAGTACATTAAAAGAATAAAATTTTATTTTAAAATATAAGTTTACTTCTAGTAATCTTGTTTATTATTTTTTTATTTTTTTATTATTGATTATTAAGTTGACATCTCTATCCGTTTGAATTTTGTTCATGAATTTAACTCGTGACTGTTTTTATATGGGTAATCTCTTTTACTTAAAGTTTAGTTAAGTTAATCATTTTTCGTTTCAACCTTTGGAAGTAAAGTCTGATGATCCGCAGTCCTTTAAAAGGGCTGTGGTGAAATAATTTATTACATGGAACCTTAAAGTGGTCTGTTTTTATTTAAATTATTTGCTCTGGATTTACATTGAGATCTCTGGATTTTATCCTCCTTGGGTCTACCCATACGGATTACCTAGTTTTTCATAAACTAATATATATATATATATATATATATATATATATATATATATATATATATATATATATGCGAGAGAGCATTTTTTCCAGTCTCAAAAAAAAGTACTTAGGCGCCTTTTGAGGTTTATGGATTGCTTTCAATCTTATGACCTTTTTCCACAAGTGAAACATTACAAGCCTCGTTCTCCTTTATTGCCATTTCTATGGAAAGCGTTCAGAAGAACTACATGCCTTAGTTTCACGAGTTCTAACCTTCACATCTAAGAGCGGTCATGTCACAGACATTGTAATGAACCACCCTCATTCCATTGCTGCTTCTTCCCATGAAGTGAAACCAACTCCCCGGGGTATTCTTCCACGGTCACTGCAGTCTTGCTCTGTTCGGGTCTGGAGTTGGTCAATGTCTTCGCAGCATGTCCTCATGTACTGTGTCACTTACTTCTAACTCTGTAACACCCTACCTTGAGTGGCTCTTGGGCCTTGTACAGAGTGAACATTATTCTAAAAAGAAAGTTCCACATTTTTGTTTTTTTCAAAACATTGCCACTTTGTGGAACAGACTCCCTCATGAGTGCTTTCCTGGACAGTACAATCTTGATCACTTCAGGTTAAAGGTCAGTCGTTATCGATTGATTTTAGGAGTAACGGACAGTGGCTTGGGTTCAGAAATCGGAGAGCCGAGTTCGAATTCCAGTCTGACATATTACATTCACTTACGGGCTGATACCCTTGGGAAAGGTATGAATCCTCTTCTTCTCGCCTCAGCTATGGTTAAATAACAGGATAGAACGTGTTCTGTAGCCTTGGGTGGCAACTGGTCTAGCAGAAGGAATCTCTGAATTCAAGACTGTATGTAGTCCTAGCGTAGCACATACTATACAGATAAAGAAAGAATCGTTCGCATTGACTCGATAATCTCGACTACGGTCGACACTTTAACAGACTGGGTTCTGTAGCGTTGGGTGGCAACTGGTCTAGCAGAAGGAATCTCTGAATTCAAGACTGTATGTAGTCCTAGCGTAGCACATACTATACAGATAAAAACAAAGGATCATTCGATTAACCCATTTACAATCGAATGATGACGATGGTCTATCCCCCAAAAAATAGATGTAATCTGATTGTATTTTTTTTTATAAACCTTTGTAAGTTATTTAAAACAGAAACAGTCTTTTGGTGTGTAAGAATAATTTCTTTCTTTTTTCTTTTTTTTTTTTTGTAAGTGAATATTGTAGCAACAATTTTGGGGAGATGATAATGACTTTCAGATACAGATCCTACAATTTAACCCATAGCTGGGGGTAGAAGTGGATTCCTACCTTCCCCAATGGTATTTGTGCATAAGTGAAGGCAACAAACCTGACTGGAATTTGGATTCATCTTTATGATTTGGGATTCTGACCTGTTATCTATTCCATACCTTCAAGCTTACAGTGGTCACCACTCTAGATACTGACCAGGATAGACCTTGCTTAACTTCATTGATCGTATGCGTACCAGTGTTTCAACATATGATCCTAAGCCTTCATTTATATCACACATCTCATTCATCATAAAAATTTTAACAGTAAACATCTACCATGAGTGGTAGCTTTGTGTTGACCGAATTCTGGTACAAAAATTGGATTTATTATCGAATCAAATAAAAATACTGCATCAAGTAGTTATAAAATCTAAATCTGATTTCATCGATAATCGATAATGCATGACACAATCGTTTATTCTTAGCCTTTCCGCAAATGGCAACTGAAGCTTATCGGTTTTGGGTAAATGCCATTTGATATCGACCTTAAAGAAATGGCTTTGATTACAGACATCCGACTCACCAGGTAACCTGTTCAACAGGAAATTTTTACTTCCCGATTCCTCTGTTAGGATCGACTGCAATATATCGTACTGAACCAATCAACTTACTTAGACTTGCCAATGAAGGTGTGTGTTTCGGTTTTATTATATTTGATGTGAAAATGAATTATTCTTCAAATTCATTTGAATAAATCTTTGTGTGAAGTTTAGTCGGTCATAAACATCAGTCGGACTGCAATGATTAATTTGGGTGCAGCTTTTAAGATTTCATCTTTATTAAAGTTTTTACGTCATTTTTTATTCCCTGAAAGAGGTGAAGGAGTTGACTTATCTCATTAAAAATAATATTCTCTTATTCATTTCTTTAGTTTAATTTTTTTTAAACTTCATTTTAATTCAATTTTTTAGTTTTTAGCTGTTTTACTTTTTTCTTTGCGTTTTACTTTTTTCTTTGCTTTTTTAATTTTATAGTTTAAACAATTTTTTGAGCGTATCTAGCAATAAAAAGGGTGGGAATAGTTACTTTTAAAACATTTTTAATTGGTTTTTCAAAATTTAGTATAATTGAATCTGTTTACTTTTGAAAACCAAGTGTGACTAAATTCTGAATTTGCTTCTTTCTTTGTGGATTAAATTAACCCATCTTATTTTTCAAATAGCCAAAATGTTGCATGTCGTAATACTTCAAACTTAACACAACATGACAACACTGGTCCAGAATTAAGATTTCTTCATTTCATCATAACAATTATAAGAGTAATCTTCTACCTTGAGTGTCTCTCGGTATCTGCCTTAACAAAAAGGTGAGCAATAACACTCCTTACCACTCCGAAAACATAGCTCATCTTTGGTAAGTTTCCTATAAAATGCTGAAAAATAAAAAAAAATAATTGGTTAAACTCCTCACTTTTTTTAAATTTTAAAACAAACACAAATATATCAGACTGCTGGCCATTATCGACACAACTCTCTTTTGCCACAGATGTCTACAACTACATCTGCATCCCTTAAATAGGCAATGACATTCTCTGTCATCCTCTCTTTTCTTATTTTTCTCAGATACGGTAAGATGTAGGTTGCACGTGAAGAAAAACGTCCCCCGCCGAGGACGCACACACCTTTCACTTCACTGTCATTTATTTTTCTCTAAGACTACTATTACACAAAATTCATAGACACAAATACATTCTCTAGTTATGTTTTTCTTTCTTTTATATTCATTGTTTTGTCACGCGTAATAGATTGGTGAGCAAGGCATGATATTCTTTCTCCCTACAAAACACCAGCATTATCGCAAGAACATATGTCCAAGTATCCAAATATATTTGTAACCGATTTTGACCAACATAAAAACAAATTTAATTCACTAAGATTTTAGCATTTATTCATCTCGGATGACCAAAACAAATAACATGCTTGCCACAATGTGAAGGGTGATACTGAGATCAGAAATGCAGTATGTAGGCCAGGTTTGGTTCAAAGGCAGTGGTTTTGATGCGCAAAATGTCACGCAGTTTAGAGTCACTTAGTCTTGTCCTCACGCGGTCCTTGTTAAAGTTCATAACAGAGAATGACTTTTTAGCATCCTGCTACCACTTTCCTTTCAATGTCAATTTTTGTGCAAATCTGTGCAAAATGTGGATCACAGAGCCTTGATATTTTTCTCACTTCTCATTGATCAGTTAATATTAAAATCATGTTCTCGCCTACGTCCGTATAACGCTGACGCGTTATTCAAAACCATTTTTCCGCCAAAAATCAGAGATGCACTCTGGAGCCTATCACGTGATTACGTTTATTATAAATACTTTGAAACAAGTTCGTTCTTTCTCTTTTGGCCTCTCTTGCCTTCTCTGACATACAAGATGTAGCAACTAAAGAACTCGCGTTTCGACCCCTTACGAACGAACACTATGAAAACATCACACATGCACGTACGTATGGAAACTTAATTACGAACATTACAGAACATTAAAAGCATGAATATATTATGAGTATTCAACTACAATCAACGGTAACTAATTAAACATTGCAGAATAGTCACTCCTTCAACTCTTCTGAAGCTCAATGTTTATTAACATATTTTCAGCTTTATAGAATTCTTTCAACTCTGTTAAGGTGAAAATTTTGAGCTGCAAGTTCATTCAACTTTCTATGGGCTCAGATAAAAATATTTCCTTAGTAAAGACATTAATTCCAGTCAAAGGGAAGTAACTCCTATTAATTATGCTTGTATATCATTGATATACATAAATATGAATATTGTTTATTATAAAAACCGTTTTGTGTTCCTTCTTGTTTCATATTTTGTGGTATTTTGCGTAAATAGAAATTCGAGAGGTCACACCAACTAAGTGACCTCTACAACTTCTCGCACAAATATGTGAAGCCAATCTCAGTCGTTTTCTTAGCAAATGCTCGAATTTCTTGAAACCTGCCTTTATCCAGTTGGCGGGTCAAAGGAAAGAGTTGCTGGCGTCAACTGTACCACTTGTTGTCACACTGCTACTCAATGAGCTCTAGCTGTAGCTGATCCAGAGCATCATCTGGGTCAAAGGAGAAGCGAGAGGGGAACATGATCTCTTTTTCAATAACTGCAAAATCCTGAAAGCGTTGTTTAAACTCTTCAGCCAGAGATATGATGTCGGCTGCCTACCTCCTTATTTGCGCACTGATATTGTCCTGTGGAAAACTGGTCATTATTTCCTGCAGGACCGGGCAATGTGCAGTTGGTTCTGAAGGCCTTAATATGTGAATACAATGGATTCACTGCTGCATCTTGCCCCTAAGCACTCATGTTCAGTGCGTTCAGATATTTTGTCAACAAAAGACTCTCAGTCAGACAAACAGGATCAGATAGTTTTGGTATCTGTTGTCTCTTCTCTGTCAAAAATTGTCCAATTACTTTCCTAAGAGAAGAGTAGAAGTGCTGGTGCAGACCCCCAACTCGGCCATCTCACATCGTTATGATATACAACATCTCCGTATTCAGCCTGGACGTCAAGTAGAAACTAGTGGTGACACGAGGCTTTAGAGCAAATAAAATTAATAATCCTGATCATCGGTTTCATAGCATAATCATATTGGAGAGGTTTAGCGCAGAGATCTTGATTGTGAATAATACAATGGAGTTTTATTCCGTGGTAGTTTCATGTCATCCACGGCAGAACTACCGTAATTCCCCATGTATAATACGCCTTCATCCATAATACGCACCCCTAAAATTGTGCTGAAAGTGTAGGAAAATGTTTCTACTCACGCATAATACGCACTCTTTGTTTGGTAATCAAACTCTATAAATTGTACCTCTCCAATTTCATTACGTCCAGCGTCTCCTACTCTTATTAGAAAAAATGGTTTTAAACATAGAATAATATTATTCAAATTTAGTTTTATGATAATTCTTATTTTATTTTACATTTGTAAGTATTGTTAGGCAGATATGATTGTATTTGACATCCTTATGGGGTGGCAAAGTGTCGTATGTTTGTGGTGAGTAGTCATTTCGCAACTGAAATCGACCTATGAAACGACAATTTTTTAAAGATTTTTTGTAGTTGTGCATAATACGCACCCTTAATTTTGCTTGTTATTTTTTTAAGAAAAAAATGCGTATTATACATAGGGAATTACGGAAAATCCATTCCTCATATTCGGTCTTTAAGGCTCTATGGATCAAGTAGCTCTTCAGTCACGTTCATTTCATCGTTTACACCCTTCAAGAAATCAGCAACTAATTCATCGCAGGCAAACGAAAAAGTCAAAATTCACTCCTGTGGCCGCCAAGTGTCTCTCAGTATTTGATGATATATATTTTCAAATCTCAGCGCAACAGTGTTACGAGCCAGGCAAACATTGATAAACAGTTGCTTCTTCTCGGGAAAGATATTATCCACCATTTTCATAACACAGTAGTTGATAGATTCACCTTCAAAAAAAGGTTTTCAGTATTTAGTAATTAGTGTCGCCACATCGTACCCTATCTTTGTGGCATTTTCATTTGATTCACAGGTTCTTGTAAAAAAAACACCGTTGTGATATTAAAACAGCTTCTAATTGCTTCATTTTCTTCGCCGCGATCATTCCCTGTTAGCTTGTCGTATACGGTAGCATGTTTCGACTGGTCGTGTCTTTTGACATTAAATTCTTTATAAATAGCCACGTTCTCTTGGCAAATTAGGCAAATACAGTTATTTCGTATTTCAATAGAAAAAAATACTCTAATTTCCACCTGCCCTAGAAGCGGTAACCCTCACAGTCAACTTTCCTTCTTCTTTTTTTTTATTTACAGTCGCCATTTTAGAATCTGCCAGAAAGAGGCTGGGCTCATTTTCGCCCCAAAAAATTATTTGGGGAAAAAAAAACTTAAAATTTTTTTTTAAAGAAAAAAAGATTTTAAAAAATTAGAAAAAAAAAAATCTGGAAACTTCAATACAAAAAGTAAGAAAAAAAAATTAAACAAAAAAAAAAAAGAAGAATGAAAAAATAAAATACATATGAAAATAAATAAGATAAACAATAATGATTAATATAAAACCAAGAAGATAACTTCTACCCCTGAATTGTAAGGGTGGGGGAGTTATCTTCTTAAACAAAAATTATAAAACTGCAACGGGGTCGGATGTTGGATATGTGTAAGTTAACCTGTTATATGTATTTGTTGTTGATAAAAGAATTCTTTTTACTTTTTTTTACTTTTTTTTATACTGAAAACGTACAACAATAACAATAAAAAACTTGAAACACGTGTTGACATTAATAAAAAAAAGAATGTGTATTTCTCTTTTTCGTGGTGTGAATTACAGATACTCGTATAGTGTGTGATAAAAATGTTCTCGGTGTTCTGTTTCTTTAAAAGTTTGTGCTTACTTGTTTTTGCTTGTTCCGAGAATTTCGTTGTTAAGGATAGCGTTTGAGATCGTCAACTTTAAATTTTCCGGAGCGATGGCGATACGATGTGTTGTGTTCTTTTTTGCTACTCTACTGATCCTACTGTCCTGACCGCCCTCGCCTGTGATGGAAGGGTCATTTTTATAATCATATTTTAGAATGATGAAATATCATCATCATATATTATCACTCGTGGGGCAAGTTGTTTTAGACTATGAAATTTTTACATTTATTTCCAGGATGATGAAAAAAAAATAGAATTTGCAGTTGAAGGTTAGTCCATTTTTTTTTTTTTCTTGCTTTCCTTTACTACCCTGTCTAGGAGATCTTATATTTTTCTTTCTGTGTCAGCCACCAGTTTAGTCTCATCTGTGTACCTTATATTGTTAAGATTACGACCACCGATAATAAATCCTGATACGGTCTCCAGCTCCTTTCGGGTAGCCCCTCTGTTATAGTTGGACGAATCCGGTGAGACGACACATCCTTGTCTTACGCCCCCCTTTCTATTTTAGTGTATCTAGTCAATTCATTTTCTATCCGCATGCAGGCGGTTTCCTCCCTGGATAAGTTCTAGTCATTCTAACATCCTTCTTGAATAGATCTAGTTTGTTTTTTATTTGTTGTGTCTTCGACAATTCTTTAGTCATCGTAAAACTCATATCTTACTCTTTCACGGTCGCCGGTCGCGTTAGGGATTCTTTTATGAATGTCAAACAGATTCCATTCTTTTAACTTCGAGAATTCGTCATTCTTACCTGCCATTTATTTATTTATTTTTGGTATTCCTCCAAATTAATTTCTAGGACTTGTAAATTCTTCCTTCAAAATTCTGTACCGCTTGATTCAGGGATTGAATTTATATCAGCCATAAAACCATCCGAGCTTTTATTTACTGACTGATATCCCGCAGAACATTCTTAACAATCTGTGCGTGTGTGTTTTTATTTTTAAAACTAATGTTTATTTTGTGTGAATTGATGGATGCAATATCGTGCTCATTTTTACGCTTGGACTGCTGATTGGAGAACTTCAAAATATCGGCACATTTTACTTGTGAAACTAAATTTGTATGTAGTTCAGTCAAACAAACGAAATTCCTGACTTATGAACGAATGTGTAATGTGTATATAGACCTTCACGGAAAAAAATGGTCTACAAATTCTCAGGTGTGTCAGCAAATGTTGAAGTTGTTTTTAAATTTATAGTATTGGAGAAAAAGAAAAAGACAGTGTGGTTTTAAGGTCCAGTTGTTGATATGCATTGATACCTTTTAAATAAATGAATAAATATGAAAAAGAAAGGCGGGGTGGACAATACGACAAACATTCTTATCGTTTTCTTTTTTCTTTCACACATTCATTTCTCGATCTTTCTTCCCCTTTACGCTTTCTTGCTCTCCCCACTTTCGCTTTTCCCCGCTTTGGCTCTTCACCCCCCCAATCCCCCTTTGGCTCTTTCTCCCCCCTTGCCCCCCCCTTGTCTCTTTTTCTCCCTCTTCCCCCCCTTTGGCTCTTTTCTCGCCTCTTTTCCCCCCCTTTGGCTCTTTCTCGCCTCTTTTTCTCCCCCCCCCTTTGGCTCTTTTCTCGCCTCTTTTCTCCCCCCTTTGGCTCTTTTCTCGCCTCTTTTTCTCCCCCCTTCGGCTCTTTTCGCCTCTTTCCCCTCCCCTTGGCTCTTTCTCCCCCTTTCCCCTCCCCCTTGGCTCTTTCCCCCTCCCTTTCGCTCTTTCTCCCCCTTCGATCTTTTCCCTTCCCCCCTTTCGCTCTTTCTCCCCTCTTTCCCCCTCCCTTTCGCTCTTTCTCCCCTCTTTCTCGCTTTTCTTTTCTATCTCTTTTTATTGCTTTTCACTTTTTCTTTCCTTTTATTTTTACTTTTCTAATTTTTCTTTTTCATTTTTTTCACTCTTCCTCATTTTTTCATTTTTTTTTCTTTTGTATCTCATTTTCTCTTTTCTCTTTTGATTTGCATTCTGTTTTGCACATTTTGTTTGGCTTTTCCTTGACTTTTTGAATTGGTGTTGGGTGTCGACTCGCTTCAATTTAACAAATGTACGTAAATCTGTGACTCGTCATCTTTCCTCTCTCACAAATAGATTGATTTCATAGGCTTTTTCACATAATGCTCTTTCATCTCATTGAGATATTTATGCCAAGAGTACGAATGGAGGCACTAAATAATTAATAGCCCTTCCCCTAAAATATCTGTTGTTTAGTCAGATTTTAGAAAGTAGGTCAGGGTGACATCTTTTCTGCACTCCTTTTTACTTATTTATTAAACCTCAACTATTGCCTATCTATCTCTTGATCTCTATCTTTAATAGACCTCAAAAACTACATCTGGCAGCAAGGCCTCTGATCAGGAAGTTTTGAGGAGCATGGAACCACTTTTTAATTATTGTTGTTCCCAGGTCCACCTTGACCTGGGGTAGTAGCACCTGTTAGGGTCCCAGCTATGGGCAAATAATTAACCCTCAAAATATGAAAGTGTAAAAATAGATTTGTATAGTGAAATTACCAGTAATACATTTTTTTAAAAAATATTACCAGCGATGGAAATGTGGTTGGGATCAAATAACCCATTGAGGTATTGATAGGCTGTAAAACAAACCAAACTATTTTCATTCACTCTCTCTCTCTCTCTTTCTCTCTCTTGATATATATAATGGGAGTGACAGCAAAATTGTCCATTTGTTAGATTAAGCTTCGAACCGTTGTATCTTAGAAATGATTAAAGATATCTTACTGGAATTCTCCAAGGTTTTTATAACACTAGTGGACTCTACTTTGAGCAATGCCAACAAGATTTTATTGCTGGTTATATTTTTTTTTTACAAAGTATTTCTGGTATTAATACCTATTTTTACACTTTCATAGTGTTTTGCCCCCTGTTTGTTGGTTAACTATTTACCCATAACTGGGACCCTAACAGGTGCTACAACCCCAGGTCAGGGTATACCTGGGAGCACCAACAATTAAGAGGTGGTTCCTACTCCTCAAAACCTCCTGATCAGAAGTCTTGCTCTCAGACGTAGTTTATTGTCTTACCCAGGACACAGATGTAGTTTATCATCATGCCCCAGGTGAGCTACCACCTGGTAAGAGAGGAGGATTCACTAGATGGAGAACCCTTTCTATATTGTTTCTAAAATGAATAAAATTTTCAATATTTATGTTTGTTTAATTATATACTACTAGCAGTAGAGCCCAGCATTGCCCGGGGATGTAACAGTAAGAGATAGATCAAGTATTGACCATCATAAAGACTGAAAAATAAAATTGACAAAGATTATTGCTTAAGGTTGACGGACATGCATGTCTTAATTAGTTTTTTTTTTCTTTTTTTTTTTTTTTTTTTTACGAATTGGTCAAACCCAAACTCAAATAAAAACATTGTTTTCAATCGTTATGAGTCTATCGATTGAATAGAATTTTATTATAAACAATTGTCTTGTAAATGGAATTTTTAAAGTATTCTGAATGTAAAAAATAAAGAAAAAAGTGTGCAAGACAATAAGAAACACTACCTACCATAAAAAAGTGAAGTTTTGTTGAAATCGGTTGAAAAATGTAGGAAATCCGATCCCATATATAAATGAACACACACACACACACACACACACACACACACACAAACAACCTGGGTTTTATAAGTATAACTCGATATGAGTTGTCCCCCTTTCATTCTAGTGACAGAATCATGTTTTATCGTGTTTTCAAATTGATTTCGTGCAAAAACAATTGTGTTTTTCCAATTTTTGGCACTGTTAGAACCACTGCAAGTTAATTTTACGTAGTCCTGTGAAGTTTTGTTGAAATCAGTTGAAAAATGGACGAAATCTGATCCAATATATAAACGTACAGACACACACACACACACACACAATCTGCGTTTTATAATAAGTAAGATTTTGTAATTTGTCTTGTATTTTAGTGGTTTTGTTTACCTAACGTTTTATATAATTAAAAAAACTGTTAATTTTTCGAGCTTCTAAAAGTAGTTGTAATGTAAATGACATGTATATAGTGTGTAGCAGTGGAGGAGCTTGAATGTCACAAGGGATCTGAATGCAATGCAGTTAGGAGCTCCGTCTCTTGGCAGTAAGGATTCAGGGAATAGACCAGTTGAAGCATGATTCAACGCCCGGTGGGTAGGCAGTCAAGACAACTTTCTATGTATGAGAACAAGTCGACAGCCCAATGCAAGCTGTTATCATGAACATGACTGTCAAGCTCTGGTTTGCCGCAGGGGATGGTGTCAGCTGAAGTTGGTGTGGCATGGAGTGGCAGCCCATGGACCATCTCAAACAATTCACAGCCGAGGCTTTCATGTTCAAAGACTTTTCTTCTCATGTCTAAAGAACTAGATGGAGAAGTGAAGTCATTTGAAAACACCAGAAGACAAATTGGAGAGATGAAGAGAGTCCAAAGAAAAATAAGGTTCCCCATCTCTCCTTATTAAACAGCATATTTATTTATTTTCATCTACCAAACTGAGAAATCTTATGAGAAAAATATGTGCTCTCTGGCAGGATTCGAAAGATGGCATTACATTTAAATTTTTGAAGATTGTAGTTGTCAGGGAAGCAAGTAAGAGGAAGGGAGTTCCACTGTTGGGAAGTGCAAAAGAAGAAGTTGTTAGAGTAGAAGAGATGGTTACATTTAATTGTTTCATCAGTAAAAGGGTGGGACCTAGATGTCAATCTAGTAGCAGTAGGAGTCTGATACTTACTGGTGAGGTACAATGAACTGACCATTTTTCCAGCATCTTTAACAATCGATCAGTTAGATGAATTCCATTTGAGGTCTGGGGAGAGCTTAAATTCCAGATTTTCTTTCAGATGCTTTTAGAAAAATGAAAAATCTTTGAATCTGAAACAAAATCAATTTTTTTTTTGTTTCCTATTTTAGAATACAAAGATGGAAGTGAAAACAAGCAAGGATGAGGACGAACATATTGCAGATTTGATAAAGTTATCGTAAGTAAATAAAATATTTACGTTCAGTAATTCTTGATAATTTTTTATTGGAGAATGATATTGACAGATATTGAAAATAAATTATTAGCAAAAATAAATGCCTTAATATGTTTGGTTGGAGAATAACAATTTATACAATGTTTCTACTAATAATAATGTTCAAAAGCATTTTAAAATGTGTTTCTATCATGATGTTCTAAACTACAGGTCTACTCATGGTGCAACTAAAGGTTTATTTCAAAATTGTTTGAATTGAGATATTTTGGGAGAAAAGTTAATAAATGACTTTTTCAATAGTTTGTAGCATAAAATTATTACGTTTTATTTTATAGTTTTAATGGTAAACTAAACTAAAAGAAAAATACCAATTATCCTATTTGTTGGCCTATTGGATGCAGACTTTTTAAAAACAAAACTGTACCAAAGATTTACCCTGCATCATGTTTGAGAGGGACATGAAGACCACGAAAAAATGGGATTCATCAGGAATCTGTGTATGCATAGAGCTTAGCTCTGAAATTAGGATTCCTGGAAGTGAACAAACATAATATCAATAAAAAAATTTCCCTGAAAAATTCATCCAGGACAAAAAAAAAAATTAAGAAATTTATGAAATTGCACAATATGTTGCTACTTGCTTTGTAGAAATACCAGATTTTACAGGAATATTTGCTTTGACTGGTATATTGTTGCCTGCTTTGTATGTTTTGTTTTTTGGTTTTTTTTTATATACGGGTATTGGAATTTCCTTTTCTATATGTATGATATAGGACTTCGTTTACCAAGGACCATGTTTCTGGGCTTTTTTTACCTATTACCATATGTACCAGTGTTCATTGATACCAGTAGATTTCTTTCTAGCTATTATGAATTTACTGTATGTGAAGATGTTGCTCCCTGAAAAACAACTAAAACAATATTCAATAAATGCATGATGAAATGTACTAAAATTCTTCTTTTCAAAAGAATGCCCTCCCTGGTAATTAAACATTACCTCTCTTATATATATATATATATATATATATATATATATATATATAAGTACCAGTTGTATATTTGGTTGTGATGTATGCATTATTTTTTTTCCTAAATAGTCTATGCCAAAATCAAGGTGCGCCCAATGCGTGGGTGCATCCAATAGGCTGGCAAATATGTTATTCATAAAAAATTAAATTTTATCAACAATATACTTGTTGTTATGAATAACTGTAGTTAAAAAATATTTAACTAAATTTTGCAGTGTAAAAACAGATTTGAGTGGAATGTCCTTAGAAGAAAAATCTCTGTTAAAAATTAACAACAAAACATTATTAAAATTAACTTTCTTGGGAGAGATTTTGCAAGACTAATTAAACATTTGTAAGAAGAAAGCCTAGAAAAAATAAAATTTAATTAAATTTTTAAATCAAATTACACATATTTCAGTTAAAATATACTGCCTTCTTTTGCTCTACCACAAGCCAAAACTAAAATGCACTGACCCCAGTGTAAGGAGGAGCTTTTGAAATAGGTCACCAGTTCTGACCCTGAGTTACACCATAAGTAGGCCCATAGTATAGAACAGCATAGTTTGTATTCAAAATTGTTATCCTTTATAATTGCAATTTATACAATGTCATCATTGATTATGTAACAATAATACAATTTTTATTTGACTCATTAAATTTGATAATCTATTAATATTGGTAATTATCCAATTTTGCAACAAAAAATTGGTGATTTAAATTCTTCAAAAATTGTGCTTTTAATTAATATAGTCACTAAAAGTTATCTTGAATTTCTCAAGCTTTCATAAAATTAAGTAAAGGGCTGAAACATGTAAAAAAAAATGTTTAGCAGTATTTTCTAATAAAAAATATTTTAAAAATAATTTCATTCATTTGTGAATATGTTGTGAAAATTTCATTAAAATCCGACAATTACTGTATATACTTATGCATCGTGTGACCTTTGAAGACCTAATTTTGAAGCTAATTTCACTACAGTAAATGGATATATAGTTTGGTCAATGGTATAGCCAGGTCCAGCAGTACATACGCTAATTTTATATCTCATGTATGATGTGACCCCCTTAAAATTAGCTTCAAAATCGGTCTTTAAAAGTCACATGGTATACAAATATATGCCATATTTGATTTTGACAAGATTTTCCAAATAAATGTGTCAGACACTGCAAAAAAAAAAACAGGCTAAAATTTGCTATGCTAAAAGTTAGTACAACCACAGATACAAGAAAAACAAGTTTTTTTAATCAAAATTTTGAATGTTCTAAAAAGGAGAAAAAATTAAACAATCCAAAAATACTTTGATCCTTCGTTTTGATAATAACATAAAAATTTTGACAATAAAACTATGTTTTCGTTATGGTATGCCGGTTTTTTAGCAATTTCATGGAGGTACCTAATTTATAAGCAATTGTGCACAAATTAGACTCGCTGTTAAGCAACTCTCCTACTGATCATCAGTTTAGTGTATAGAACTTGTGTTTACATGTCAGCGTAATGTAATTGAATGACTTTTCACATATAAACAATTAAAGAAGCAGTAACAGAACTTGCATTTCTACTATGAACCATTTATTCTTGTCTCTTAGGCATGTCCATTTTCTTTTTCTGGCCCTAAAGTAACTTAAGACATGGTTATAATGATCAATCTCAAGTAAACCTTGCACGGAGTTGAAACAACCAAAATAAAGATTGTATTTACATCATTGGTGGAGGTTCTGCAGAACTTTTTTCTTGATAGATATAGCCATAAGCACCAGACCAGATAGGGTAGGAATATTTAATGCATGGGCAAACAGGAGATTATATTTCTAATGTCATTCTTGTGTAAGGTGAGAAAATATTTTTCCTCATTTATTCATAATGCTGATAGAAAAATCTTATCCATACTATTTATGGAATATTTTATGTTAATTTGGATTAATTGTAAAATAAAGAATTTGTTTTTAATTTCTCCAGACAATTGTCAGAAAAAAGTATTTTGCAAACTCTGCAAAAACGATTCAATGATGGAAATATCTATGTAAGTATATCTTTACCTATTTTTAAAAAAACAAACTCAAAACTGTTTAAAACAATATTTTTTTTAATTTTATACTAACTGCAAGATGGTCTCACCAAAATGTTCAGAGAATAAGATTTTCATTGACTTACAGCAACTTGTTTTCCCATCACACATCTTTCAAGTAGCTACTCAAAAAGAGCTACTGCTCACAGAAAGCAGTAGCAGATACCTGTATTACATTCAGCTAATGTACAGTGTACAAATACTTCCAACTTTTAGGTAATACCTCATGAAAAGATCAAAGATTTTGAGCCATAGTTTTTTTGGCACAAGAATCGACAAGTATATGATGAATTAGTTTCCACCTTGTTTCTCTGGATAAACTCAATCCTCTTCAAGGATCGATGTGTGCACTTAGGATTATCCTACCACTCATATTAACATCAACCCCCTCTTAAAAGACATAAATAATTATCAAGAGGATTGTTAGAATAAATTAATTTCTTAATTAATGAAAGAAAAGTGATGGTAAAAAGAAGAATTTCTTTGGTAGAAGAGTTGAGCGCCAAAAGAGAAAACTGCTTAAGCCAGCATGTCCAAAGAGTACACAGCCCTTGATCACAGAGATGAGAGGTCTAATGGAGATCTATAAGCAGGGCCAGTGTATACTACCCCCTGACCAGTGGGTGTCAAACCTGATTGGAGGCCCCGGGCAATGCTTTGTTACCCTCCCTATCTTATCAACATTTGCTTTTTTCTACCTTCATATAATTACGTTACAAATTAAACTAAGCACAACTCTTTTTTTTTTATTAAAATACACCTTTAAGTGCTGAATCTAGATGCGTTGTCAGTGTTGTTGCTCCCATGTCACCAGAAGTTTCGGGTCTAAATAAACAACAGACTACTTTGATGGGCAACCCGACCAAAAATGATCAGTATTCGGCCTGCACCTAGAACAAAAATTTGCCACTAGCTTTAGGACGTGAATTATATAAGTCGCCCCAGCAAACAACAACCAATCAAGACTTCGCTTGGGCTATTCGATGTTATAGATTAGGTATGCATGGTTGTATTGATCTTCCTACATGCGGCCAAGAATGGGTGGTGTTTTTTTTTTTTTTTTGGAAGAATAGAAGAAAAACAAACCAATAAATATACACACACACACACATATATATACACACACACACACACACACACATATATACACACACACACACACACACATATATATATATATATATATATATATATATATATATATATATATATACACACACATATACAAACAACCTCCCCCAAAAAAACAAACGATTTATTATATTGGCTCGTCTTGTGACTTGTTCTTTTCTCTACCCCCTTTTTAACTAACTTATTTGTTTGGTCTTTTCTTTTCTTTTTTGCTTTTTTTTATTCTTATTTTTTTTTCTTTTCTAAACTACACTTAATAAAACGTTTACAATAGAGTGATTAAAATGACAGACTATTTACAACTTTAAAAACTAAGAGAAAAACATTTAACTAAAATCGCTTAAAAATAAATTAATCAAGCTATTTACATGTTAAATACTAGTTAAAAAAAAAAACGAAAACATGTGTAAATTTTAAATAAATTAACTGACTGATTATTAAAGGATGAAAAATTTTTCACAGATTTTGACATCATTCTGTAGTCTTTTTTTCTTTTCTTTTTTTTTTTCATCATCTAAATCTGTGAATGTGCCCATATTTCTAAGATGAGGTATTATGTACACTATTTACATTGTTTGAACAGTCATCTTCATCTTTGTTGCCATATTTATCACAATATTTCAACCATTGTATGCTCTGGTCTTCTTCAGGTGGTTGGAATGTCAAACTGAACCCTTCATTTTGCTCGCTGGGGTAGACTGCTCTAGTTCCACGTGCCATGTCTAATGGATGTCAGTTATCAGTTATCTCTTGTTAATTCCCCTTTCCAAGTTCTCCACTGCCTTAACCAGGTATTGAACTCACACTCTTTGGGCCCTGTCACTGGATCTAACTAACGCCTTTATCCAGTGTGAATCGTGTTGGGCTTGCAAGGATGAGTGATGATCGCATACCAAAAGTTCTTTTTCTACAGTGAACCCTATAATGTTGTTACACTTTGGATCAAGTATAAAGATAAACTGAATAGCAACCTTTCTTACGTCAACATTCCATTCAAGAACTTTAAATAGGTAGCTATAAAGAGATCAGAGTATCATTCCAGCTGCCATTCAGAAATAAGGCACTATCAAGAAGTAAGCATCAGTCAACTACATGAAAAAAACAATGGTCATAAAAGCAATACCAATCCAAACAGTCTTTTTCATGTTGAATTGTATATGGTCTATGTTAATTATGTTTTATGAATATGTCCTGAAGATGGTCTATTAGACCGAAATGTCCAATGTTGACATTAAACATTAAAACAGCATAATTGCATATTAGGATTTTCGTTTGTTTTTTTTTTCAGTATATTTTTCTTCATACTGTCAGATCTATATCCATATATTTGCTTGCATATATATATATATATATATATATATATATATATATGTGTGTGTGTGGACATTGAAGTCAACACCCAGTGGTGACAGTCTGTTTTATGCTAAGCATAATCATCAGGCCATCACATATATTTATCATAATGTGTGGAATGCAGCAATGGCTTTGTTTTGTTGTTTTTTGTTTTTGGGGGGTTTTTTGCCTTGTTTTCATATTGGTACCCTTATATACTGAAATGTTTTTGACACTATATGATCATTTCCATGATTCATGCTGAGATTTTATATAAATTCAACATTTTGTAAACAGCAACAATATCTAAGTCTTTGACTCAACATTTCTTGACAGATTTGTTTTTCTAACCAGCCATCATGTGATGTCTCCCATAGCATCTGTGTGATTTCATAATTTATCAAGGCATCAAGAGAAGTGCATTGTATAATGTTGTTTTTTTTTTTTTTTATGGTCAACACTTGCTCCACTATAATAATTATGTTGCTCCATTAACTTGCTTTTTTAATTTTATTTCAGAGCTACATTGGGTCAATTCTTGTGGCTCTTAACCCATACAAAATGCTCAGTATTTATGGCAAGGATATGGTTAAAAAATATGAAGGCCAGCTGATTGGAGAGCTGCCACCGTAAGTTATACTATTCTTCCTCCTTTCATTTCTTGTCACAAGTTACCTTACTTCCCACAGATCTATCAATGATTCTGTTGGGATGGAAAAAATGAAGTCAATCTCACTTTATATTACCCAGTAGGAGCAATTCGATTATCACAATGTGGGACATTTAATAACAAAAAACCTGAACAACAAAAAAGAAACCAAATTAAATTGGTAGACTATTTACCTAAAAACATATTTTAAACAAAAAATTAAATTTAGAATTTTCACCATTTCCTGTCTTTCATGCGAATGTGTAATCTTATAAATGTAAACATTACTTTAGTCTGATGAAGTCCTGAATGACGAAAACGCATCACACAAAAGATTTTTTACACTTTGCATTGATTTTCCTAAAATACATATGCATATATTATATATATGTACATACATATACATGCAAAAATATATATATGTATGTATATATATATATATATATATATATATATATGTGCATGCATGTGTATATATGTATGTATGTGCCTATATATAATATATGGATATGTGTTTTATGAAAATCAATGCAAAATGTAAAAAATCTTTGTGTTTTAGTGTGTATATATATATATATATATATATATATATATATATATATATATATATATATATATATATAGATTTAAATAAACATAATTTTATGTTCATTTTTTTTTTTTTTTTTTTTTTTTTTTCTAGACTGCCTTTCGGCCAACACATCATCAGGGACCAATCGTTGGCAACTTTTAACTCATTTAGATTGATAAGAGATAGTACTGGAACACGCTTAAAATTACGAAATACGTAAAATTAAGAAAAAAAACAAATAAATTTACAAGTAAAATACGTAAATAAAGAAAAAGTTTTTGGCGATCCAGTGGAGCATAAAAAGGAAAGAATAAAGCTCATATATCTCCGAATAAATTCAAGGATCTTAAAAATTATCCTTCTGCTTGGATAGTACAGGCTGGAATAATTTTAAGCATAAAGCTTCCAAAATTAATAAATGGTGTTACTTTTGATCTACCTGTATGCAAAATGGAAAATGAGTCAGTCGAAAAACGAGACAAGCATGACTCATTATCTAATAGGTGTTGTCCAAATGAAGACTCGTGCACTGATTGTGACACATGAGAATGATCACAAGAATGTAATCTAATATACCTAGGAACATGTTAGCTTATTCTCGACTCTAACCTGAGACTCGTCCATCCTATGTATTCAGCCTCGCACTGACATTTGGATTTATAAATAAGCAAACTTTTATTGTGATAGGGTAGACAGTCTTTTGAAAATGAAAGTAGAATCGAGTCAGTGCCAAAAATAATACGTAGTTTGGCTGAAAAAAATAGTGGTAGAGAAAATAGTAGAAACTCTGTCACCTAAAAGTTTACACTTTCTGCCAAGCCAAGGTAATTTTAGATAAACAGAAGACAGACTAGGGCCCAATTTAGAGGGCATATTAAAGTTGTCTATTTTTTGTTCAATTGTATGGTCCACAATACAAGTTGGAAAACCATTATTGACAAGAATACAATGGATCTTATAAGGTTGGTCCCTGATGATGCGTTGACTGAAAGGCAGCCTAGGTCCAGATATTAAAAATAAAAAAAAAATGAACATAAAATTATGTTTATTTAAATCAATATTCCTGTTCTGTGGTATCAGGTCTTTGTTTCAATATATATATATATATATATATATATATATATATATATATACACACACACACACACACACACAAAAATATCTATCTATCTATATATATATATATATATATATATATATATATATGTGAAAAGTATATATAAATATAAATAAATATATATGTATAATTATTTATATATTAATATCTGTAATACTTATTAGAAAGCGCTCAATATCAGAGATAGAGTTAACATATTTTAGTAGATGTGAGTTTAGATGACCCTGGGTTTCAAGCTTTATCATATCGTCAGACGATCGCTAAAGCATGAAAACCCAGGTCACAAACTCACATCTATCCAACCATATATATATATATATATATATATATTTTAAGGATCACGAGGTCAATTATAATACACAACCATTGTTTCGACCTGACGGTCTCTTCGAGTAATAGTTTTAAAATGATCATGTTAACACTTTATTTAAAAAAAAACAAAGAATGCTACATAATTAACGTTCAAAAAAAAAAAATTACAGCCTCACAATGATTGAAAGACAGGTCATTGAGTGTAATGGAAAGGAAGGGAGAAAAGAAGTTGCCCCCCCCCCAAAGAGGTCGTCAAGTTGAAACCTTGGTTGCATAATTTAATTGACCGCCTGATTTTTAAATTTTAAAGTTAAAAGCTCTACATGTTATTTTTACTTGTATATCTTTTTTTCTCACATGTATTGAGCATCTTTTAATACTACTGCTTCCTGGTCTGATTCAACTCTGACTATTAACTTTAACTTTGATATATAACAATTTGATGACACAGAATGTATAAATTGATTTGAAAAGACACAATTTAGTGCTTATATTCTTTTTTTTTTTTTTTTTATTGAACCTAGGCACCTTTCGGTTAACACATCATCAAGGACCAACATTGGCAAAAGTATTATATCTAAACTGGTGTGAGAATATATGCAAGTGGAGGAAGATTTGGAGCATGTATAAAAAAAATAATTAACTTCACAATTAAAACATACGTAAATTCAGGAAATGGTGTAAATCTTCCAATGCGAGTGTAAAATAAGGAAACATAGATACTCCTGATCCTCCAAATAATAATATAATTGTTGTGGCCGGGTAGATATTTTTTTTATTTTTTTATTTTTCACCTTTCTCTTTTTTTTTTTTTTATTGCAGTCACCTTTTTGCGATTTGTAGTGCCTGCTACGACAGAATGTGTCGAGAGCATCAAGATCAAGTCGTTCTAATCAGGTTTGTAAAACTCCCGAGAGGATGCTTTCCCAACTAACACAATGCTTTCCCACATATCCTCATAAACTGCATTTTTTACTTCCTACCTCTTACCACCCATAAATCAAACCTTCTTCCATAAACTTTTACCTTCAGTAACTTTTTAGGCCTTGTATTAGGTGAAAATTTTTTTTACAAACATTTGTTCGCTTTATTCCTTAACAAATTCAGTGCAAGCCTAGATAATATCACTTTTATTTTTATTAAAGTTACCAATTAAAGTTGCTCTATCTAATGACTTATGTGTTGATTAGGTAAATAAAATGAAAATTATTAACATATTTTCTGCTACTTGAGATATTTGAACCCTTATCTAACGTTTGACTGTTTTTGTTTAAAGACGATAAAATTCAAAATAATACTACTCGATAATTAAACACCTTTTGAATGGAGTTTTTTTTAATTTTCTTCTTCTGTAAATTTCCAGTGGTGAGAGTGGTGCTGGCAAAACAGAAAGTACAAAACTGATTATGCAATATTTAGCTGCAACCAATCAAAATGGCGATACTGACATCACGGATCAAATTCTGGAAGGAAATCCTTTACTGGAATCATTCGGAAATGCTAAAACTATTCGGAACGATAATTCCAGTCGATTCGGAAAGTACATTGAACTCTATTTTCAAAGGTTGGTTTCATTTTGTTATTATTTTACTAATTTGCTTTCTCTTAGAGAGGAAGTGGCATTAAATTCTTCCTGTTCTTCTGTTAGTAAGTTAACCTTGTGTGTTACATTGTCTCAGATAAATAATGGACCATTCTGTTTTGATAGTGATGTGAGACAGAAGAAAAAGATGTATCTGAGATGCTGCCTTGATTTAGTGAAGGAAGGAAGGAAGGAACTAAGAAAGAAAAGGAAGGAAGGAACTAAGAAAAGGAAGGAAGGAACTAAGAAAAGGAAGGAAGGAACTAAGAAAGAAAAGGAAGGAAGGAACTAAGAAAGAAAAGGAAGGAAAGGAACTAAGAAAAGAAAGAAAAGGAACTAAGAAAGAAAGAAAAGGAACTAAGAAAAGAAAGAAAAGGAACTAAGAAAGAAAGAAAAAAAAGGAACTAAGAAAGAAAATTTATTGAAGAAATAACTTTGAATTGTTCAATTCATTCCATGGAATTTCAAAACCTCACTTTAACTCTGATTTGAGCTAGAAGTCCAATACCAACCAAAAGACTGATTTGAACTGAAGCACCAATTCTAATTCACACCAAAAATTGAGTTCTTCAAATCACAAACTCTGTGGAACTTCAAAACCTCACATCACAAAACTTCTGACTTGAACTCTGATTCTTTACCATTTTCCTCAATTCTCAAAGTTTTGGAGATATTTTAAATTGAATTTAAAATAAAAAATTTTAAATTCACAACGTTTTTGTGTTACTTTACATGCAATATAAATTTAAAAAATTTTAAATCACAAATTTTTTTTTTTTTTTTTTTTTTTTTTTCAGTTATTTTAAAATTTGAATTTTTAATTGTTCCCTCCTCATCTGGACACAATGCTGGAAGTTCAAACACCAGATGAAAGGCAGATTTTCAATCTTGGGATCATCCTGATTCCAAAAAAAGATATGTAGGGCAAGTGTGACCAGAGTTAGAAGGATTTCCGACACATGGACACACAGACAGAATTTTCCATCTATTTATTTATTTAAATAGAAGATAAGTTATACATTAAATGATTTTTTTAATTTTTTCAGAGGAGTTCTCAGAGGAGCTCGAACATCACAGTATCTGCTGGAAAAATCCCGGATAGTCAAACAAGTAAGTAAATAATATCTAATCGATATTAATCTATCTAGACGAATGTTTCCCCAACCTTTTTTTTCAACCAGTGCCCCCTTTGGGCACATACATTTTGTCAATGCTCCCCTATCAATTAAATTTCAAATATTATACTGAATTCATCTTTCATAGCAAGGTACACTAGGTTCCAGATCTTGTTTTGTAATTTACAATCAGTTTCTTTGTTTAGTAGGAAGCTGCTTAATTTGGCCATATAGGAAGTTGGAAAAGCAATGAAGAATAGTTTGATAGCTTTGCACAGCTTTAGATCACCTTTCAGAAATTTCCTTTTGAAGCCAATACTGAAAAAGTTTTGAAAATTTGTAAAAAAAAAAAAAAAAAAAGATGGATAAATACTCCCCCAACCCTGAGTAGGTTCACCAACCCCAAATTAAATTAAAAAAAAAATTGTGCCTCTTTTACACATAAGAGACCACAAGTGGGTGCGAGTACCCACTTTGGGAAACCCTGATCTAGACGATCAGTAGATAGAGCATTGCATTTGTTTACTGTATTCGATAAGTAAAACCTGTAAAAAAAAAAAATACATAAAAGTGTATATATATATATATATATATATATATATATATATATATATATATATATATCTCATATAGGACATAAATGAATGGAATTGTCCATTTATGTAAATAAGTGGAGTTGAGCTGAGTTAGTATTAGGGCAATTGCTAAGTGTACCTTTGTTTTTGTATTATTTCATTATGCATTTCATTACTTACCTACGAGTTTTTCTTCCTTATTTATTTCCCTCTGTTATCTCAAAAACACAAGATACAACACTCTCTCTCTGTGTTTCCTCCTCTCTTCTTCTTCTCCTCCTCCTCTTCTCTTTTCTTCTTTCTCTCTCTCTCTCTTTCTCTTTGTTTCCTTCTCTTACTCTCTCTCTCTGTCATATAGAACCTAAATGAATGGAATCATCCGTTTATGTAAATAAGCTTGATTTGAGCCGAATTAGCATTAGGGCCACAATTGCTAAGTGTACTTTCATGTAGTAAACCTTCTATTTCATTACTTACCTATGAGTTTGTCTTCCTTATTTATTTTCCTCTGTTATCTCGAAAACACAAGATACAATATAATACTGCTCGGCACACATAAGATAAAATGTTTGAAATTTGCATTGTTTATTGAAAATCACACTAAAACTACTGCACAGTATAACATATTCCATCATAATATAGCTAAATTGTTCAATTATAATTTCCCTTTGAAGTAAATGAAGGTCTTATTTGATGGCAAAATGATTTAGTAATAATGTGCTTGTCCCTTGCACCTTGTCAATATACGATTTGTAAAGCTTCAGTAAATTGTAAATTTTATAAGGCCATGCTATAAGATTTTCACTGTTCACTGGAATTAAATTGCAATGTTATGATTTTGAACCTAAATGTAATCTCTAAACACATTTTCTCAAAAAAACCAATAAGGATTTGATATAAATATTTTGTGTCATTTATCATGTGAAAACTCCAACTTTCAGATTGGGTGCAATATCATGATTCTAAAATTGACCTGTCCTATTGTTGACATATCTGTGACGTAATGTTTACCCAGATGCCATAAGATTACCAATACTTGGTCATAACCTAATTTTATAATACTGCATAATTAAATCTTCTTTTAAGTTTAAATCTCATTAAATATGATACAATTTTTTTCTTTGCTTTCTTTTTATTGTTTCTTTCTCGCAGTCAAATGATGAAAGAAATTACCACATTTTTTACGAGATGCTTTCTTCTATGAACAAGGAAGAAAAAAACGAATATGGATTACAGTCAGCTAAAAAATATTTTTACCTTAATCAGGTAAGATGTCTTAAATATTCATCTTTTGAAATATTTTCACCTGACCAGGTAAGGGATATTAAGTATTCATATTCAATACATTTCAACCCCATCAGGTAAAACACCTTAAGTATTTGCATTTGAAACAGTTTCCCCATATCATGTATTTTAGTATTTTCACTACTGTTCTATAACCATATGTATTGGGGGGGGGTTGATTTATGCCACTAATCCTCTTGATACTAGTACTTCACTCATTGAACTGATTGGTCCTGGCCATTGACCGAATGGTCAGAACCAATCAGTGTCATTCTATTATAACTGTGCTTGGCGCATGGACGTTAGATCCTGCCAATACCTCCTAGATAAGGACTATTTTGTTTTGATCAAGGGGAAAAAAGACACTTCTTGGTTTCAGTGAAAGAAAAACATAAAGAAAGATAGTTTAACATACCTTATAAATAACGGACGATTCCATTTTGATCGTGTGAAAAAAGGGGAAAAGACACTACTTGGTTTCAGTGAGAAAAAGAAAGAAAGGTGGAAGTGTTTAACAACTGTTTCTGTGAAATGGAAAAAGTTGTCAATTTAAAATCTTTTCGTTTGTACCCCCTTACTTCTTAGAATAACAGCCAACATTCATATTTATTATTATTATTGCAATATTTTGTTAAAATTGTTACGCTGAAATATTTAACGATATGATAGGGGAATTTCTATGGTTATTTTATTGTCGTAGAACTCGCCATGAGCTTATTCAATCATGAACTGAAGAATTAAGATTCATCAGAAAATTCAAATAGGAAATCCGTGAAATTATCACGGGTCTTTCTAGTTTTGTTAAAGTTAAGCTCAAATATATAACAATGCGATAGGGGAATTTCTACGGATATTTTATCGTCGTAGAACTTGCCATGAGCTTATTCAATCATTAACTGAAGGATTAAGATTCATCAGAAAACTCAAATAGGAAAGCCTTTCTAGTGAAAGTCTCATTTTTAAAGTGTATTGCAAAAGAATTTAAATATTTGTATTTTAAATGTTTTGACCATATAAGGCTAAACAGCCTTGAATATTTGAATTATAAACTTTTCAATCTTATCAAGTAAAGCAGCTTTAAATATTCTGCATAGTTGAGGTTGGAAAATAAAGATTGTGTAGGTCCAGAGCCCAGATGTGGCATCAATACTGTATTTTTCATCTGATCTGACTTTTGTGAAGAGAAAGTCTAGCAGATGTTCAAAGCATGTAGACTCGTTAAGAGTGAAATTTATCATTGTGACTCAGGGGTAATGAAGGTGATTTAACTCTGTGGATATATGATAAGTGAAAATAACAAACATTAGAAAAATCTTCTGATGACTTAACTGCAAATGAGAAAATTTAAATATTGCAAATTAATGCAGGCTGGACTTGACTTCGAATTTGGTGACACGATGAAATATAGGAAAACTGTGGAAGAAAGAGCCAAATGCAAAAATAACAGAACTGTCACAACAAATAGAATTGACAAATTTTACAATAAAAAGAAAAAGGAACAGGGTAAAAAGAATATAAAGCAAGCAAGCATTATATGCAAAACAAAAAGGAATGGGGTAAAAAGAATATAAAGCAAGCAAGCATTATATGCAAAACAAAAAAAGATGGGGTAAAAAGAATATAAAGCAAGCAAGCATTATATACAAAAAAAAAAGGAATGGGGTAAAAAGAATATAAAGCAAGCAAGCATTATATGCAAAACAAAAGGAACGGGTAAAAAGAATATAAAGCAAGCAAGCATTATATACAAAACAAAAAGAACGGGGTAAAAAGAATATAAAGCAAGCAAGCATTATATGCAAAAATAAAAAGGAATGGGGTAAAAAGAATATAAAGCAAGCAAGCATTATATGCAAAACAAAAAGGAATGGGGTAAAAAGAATATAAAGCAAGCAAGCATTATATGCAAAACAAAAAGGAACGGGGTAAAAAGAATATAAAGCAAGCAAGCATTATATGCAAAACAAAAAGGAATGGGGTAAAAAGAATATAAAGCAAGCAAGCATTATATGCAAAACAAAAAGGAATGGGGTAAAAGAATATAAAAGCAAGCAAGCATTATATCCAAAAACAAAAAAGGAACGGGGTAAAAAGAATATAAAGCAAGCAAGCATTATATGCAAAACAAAAAGGAACGGGGTAAAAAGAATATAAAGCAAGCAAGCATTATATGCAAAACAAAAAGGAACGGGGTAAAAAGTATATAAAGCAAGCAAAAAAAAATATATAAGACAAGTTAACAGTAATATGGCAAAAAGTTCACAAACTAAGAATTGGTGTTGGCACACAAAAGCAATTTTGGACAAGCAAACATAGCATTCTGACTTCTAGACAAGGCAATTGAGACTGAGTCATATGAAACTGCAAACTGGCCTATTGTCTAAGGAAAAAAATCCCAGCATGCATTTGTGTCCTTCTGCCTATAAAAGGAGAGAGGCATGTGTTTTGTAGTCATCTGTACAAAGTTTGAAACCGATAAAAAACAATTTTCAAAACTGATATTTATAGCATAATGTTGCCAGTATTCAAATATTGTTGATCTTCAATATTTCTGCTTTACCATTTAGGGGAACAGCTGTACTATTCCTGGCCGAAATGATGCAGAAAATTTCCAACTGCTGACCAGATCTTTGAATGTTCTTGGTTTCACTCAAGATGAGAAGGATACCATCAACAGAATGTTGGCATCTGTCTTGCACCTCGGCAATATTTATTTCACAGTTGATGTAAGTATTTACTTAATATTCTTTTCATTTTTTCTTTGCTTAATTGTGAGATATTCAATTCAGATATATCCTTCAAGAGAGCTCTATACATAAGAAAGAAAAGAATATTTCACAGTTACTTAATTTACACAAGAAATAATCAAGAGAAAAAGGTGTAAATAACTTTATTTGACTATCTATATTTTTGAGATGAGGTATAACATATACTATTTACATTATTCTGACTATTGTCCTCATCTTTGTTGCCATATTCATCACAACGTTTCAGCCGATGTACGCTTTGGCCTTCTTCAGGTGTTTGGAATGTCAAACTGAACCCTTTATTTCGCTCGCTGGGGTAAACTGTTCTAGTTCCACATGCCATGTCTAATGGATATCAGTTATATCCTGTTAATTCTCCTCTCCAAGAGGGTGGTGATCTCCCTTTCCTGTGGGATCAGGTTGAAATCATAGACAAAGAACATCATTGGAAAATTCGTAAACTTAAATAATCAGCACATATGCTAGGCCACAAAAATCTCCTGAGCTGACCAAGCATAGAAATGAATACAGTATGGGAACCAGTAATAAGGAGTGCAAGAGAAAAACAATAATAAGCAATATGAGCTCTGGTAAAAAAAAAAAACATGCAGTGATAATAATAAAAGGTAACAGATAAAAACTGCAGTATGAGCACTGGTAAAAAGTGATGCTGAAGACATTAAATTTATAAGTCCAGAAATTCATACACAGATGTCCTTAAGGGCACAGTGGATAAAGGCGTTGGTTAGATCCAGTGACAGGACCCAAAGAGTTGTGAGTTCAATACCTAGTTAAGGCAGTGGAGAACTTAGAGAGGGGAATTAACATGAGATAACTGATAACTGACATCCATTAAACATGGCACGTGGAACTAGAACAGTCTACCCCAGCAAGCAAAATAAAGGGTTCAGTTTGACATTCCAACCACCTGAAGACCAGAGCATACATAGGCCAAAATGTTGTGATAAATATGGCAGCAAAGATGAGGACAATAGTTCAAATAATGTAAATAGTGAACTTTATTTGATCATTGATATCTAATAAAAATTTATTAACTGGCTTCTCTCAAGGTTAACAATGGGTGTAACAGCATTTTAGTTTAAAACTGCTAAATTCAGACAACTTAAGACAGTATAAAAGAAATAAGATGAAAGAAATACTATTAAAAAATTAGAAATAATTGATAAGATTTAATCAAAAGAATTCAGATAACTCAAGTTATTTGGTGAGTTTGGTGAGTACAAAGTAATAATAATAACTCGTTTTTCTCAGTCCTTTCAAATTCTGGCAAGCTGAGGAAAAAGACTGAAAGAAATTTGCGAGTCTATGTGAAATTTTCTTCAGACCAATGAAAACTTTGTCTTCACAGAAATTAGCCATTGAGCCTAGAAAAAATAAAGAAAATAGTAAGCCTTTATGAAATCCTTTCTTTTATAAAATAAGAAAAAAATTAACAAGACATGAGTCTGTCTATATTTCTGAGATGAGGCATTGTAATTATTTACATTGTTCAAACTGTTGTCCTCATCTTCATTGCCATATTCATGGTGTTTCAGCCATTGTATGCTCCGGCCTTCTTCAGGAACGGTCTATATTTCTGAGATGAAGTATTGTAATTATTTACATTGTTCAGACTGTTGACCTCATCTTTATTACCATATTCAATACATTTCGGTCATTGTACACTCCAGCCTTCTTCAGGATCTGTATATATATTTCTGAGATGAGGTATTGTAATTATTTATATTATTTACATTGTTCAGACTGTTGACCTCATCTTTATTGCCATATTCAATACATTTCGGTCATTGTACACTCCAGCCTTCTTCAGGATCTGTATATATATTTCTGAGATGAGGTATTGTAATTATTTATATTATTTACATTGTTCAGTCTCTTGTCCTCATCTTTATTACCATATTCATGACGTTTCGGCCATTGCACACTTCGGCCTTCTTCAGGTGATTGAAATTTCAAACTAAAACCTGGTGGACAAAATAAAGGGTTCAGTTCAAAATTCAAATCACCTGAAGAAGGCCAGAGTGTACAATGGCTGAAACATCATGAATATGGCAATAACGATCAGGATAACAGTCTGAACAATGTAAATAAGAGAAATATGTCTGAAGTTATGTGAAAAGATTTGTTTCTGTTCACACGTCCGGCCTTCAGATTTTTGCCAATGTCATATTACTCGCCAATTATTTTTCGGCCTTAACCAAACACTTGGCAATTCAAAGAACTTTATTTCAACAATTCAAGAAAGCTAAGTATTTCAAACTATCTCTTTTCATCTATTTTTGAACGTATGCAACCATCTAATCCTTATGTGAACAACAAACTCTCTTACCTCTATCTTAAACATTTTTAAATACAGTGTAACCCGGATATAAGAGAGTTGTCAGGACCGGAGAAGAAGTCTCTTGTATCCAGGTTTGGTCTATTTTATATACATTAACACAGGCTCTAATTTGGGACCAGAGAAAATCTCTCTTATATCCAGGTTTCTCTTATATCCAGGTTACACTGTATTGAGTCAGATCATTTAATCTGTTGTGTGAACATTTCTTCTTCATGACAATTTGTTAAAACTATGGACTTAAAATTTAGATTTATTTTCCTGTAACAAGCTACTGACATAATTTCAAGAGTTGTAAATAAATTCCTTATCTTGTTTTGCTAAAATACCTGTGTGTTTCTTCATCATTATATGCCTCTGTTAATCTTCTTTGTGTGAGTAACCCAACTGTTCAACTCCTGAAGCCTCACACCACTATTACTACTTGGTGGAAAAGCAAGAGAAATAAGATGAAAAAAATACTAGTGAAAAATGAATAATAATTGACAAGGCTTCATCTAAGAAATTCAGACAACTTAAGATTATTGCAACTATAATACTAAAATATGTTTAATAAAAGTTTTTTTTTTTTTTCCTTAAATTCTTTCAGCCTGTCACTGATGTCGTCCAGTTGGGCTCAGAGGCTGAAATTAAGTGGATTAGTCATCTTCTGAAACTTTCTTCAAATTGGCTGAAAACAGATCTTACTACCAGGGTGATGGTAAGTCAAAATAATCAAATAAAAAAGATGTTAATAAATAACCAGAATTGGTTGAGACTTGGATCTGTTGTTTTGCAGCTCAAGCTAGGGCTAAAAATTAAAGGCAAAATGGGAAGAAAAATTAAAAAAACTGACCTCTTTCTAGCTTCAGTAAGTTGTAAAACTGTAATGAAAATTTCTATTATGGCATACCCAAACAATTGGATAACTTTACCATCATCAAAATTTTAGAAATTTTAAAAAGAAGTTGACAACTGATCACATGTCGTAGAACACAATACAACAATATTATTTTTTTTTTAATCAGTTTCACCCCATGCAAGGTAGTAAAACCACTAAGACAAGAAGGGGTTTAAGGATGTGGGAGAATTATGAACAGAAACATTAATAATGAGCAGGAAGAGAAAAGAGTAATCAGGAGAAGAGTAGATAGCGATTGATATTGCATTTAAATTTCTACAGATTAAACTTGGCTGGAAAATATGGAGCTGGAAGGGAGTTCCACAAGCAAGGAGTGTGAGAAAAGAAACTGTTAGCATAGAAATCCAAACTAATAAAGGAATTAAGACCAACACACTTATGGCTTCATCTAGTCAGTTCAACTGTAAATTGATGAGATCTTGATGTCAGTCTAGTACTGTGCTTAAATTCAAAAGGTCTTGGTACCATAGTGAAGAGTTCAGCCGAACAATTACCATGAAATTATTTATAGAAAAGGCACAGGGAGGCAACCTTACAGCGGTGAGTGACTCATTGATTCCAAGCCTCCAGATCAGGACCTGTAATATTGCTGATTCTTCTTTGGATTTTATCAAGGAGCTCAAGTTAAATAGCAGGATCACCAGACCATATGTGGCAGTAATATTCTAAGCATGGATGAATGGTAGACTTATAGATATGCAAGATTGATTCTGGAGAGTTTCATGACACAGTGAAACAACTTTCTTAGCGGCTGACCTAGCAATAAATTCAATATAGTCTTTCCACTTCATGTCAGTTGACATTAGCCCAAAAAGATGCAACATCACTTTCATGGAGGTTAGCATCAGCCATGCTAATGGCAGGCAGAGAGGAGTATCTCGGATGATTTATGAAGAGTTTTGGAGGCATTAACAAGCCCTCTTTAGCCCCAGTTAATGACAGACTTTAGGTCGTTTTGAACATCGGCTGTCATTTTGACCTTGTCAAACTGATCAGCCTTACTATCTTGGCAGGAGGAAATGGTTTTATCACCAGCATAGGTACAAAGTTGAAAGCTGATGTCATTGGGAAGGTCATTAATCAAAGTTCAAAACAGAGCAGGACCAAGGATGGAGCCCTGGGGGATACCCACGTTGGTATGAAAGGATTTCACAATTTGATAGGAAAGACTGGATCAGTTCAAAAATGTGTCTGGAAACACTGTAACTTTTCAGTTTGGGGAGAAGATCTATATGCCAAATCCTGTCAAAGGCTTTAGAGATGTCCAATGCCACAGCCTGGGCTTCACCGTTTTTATCTTGAGCATGATAGACTCTTTCTGCAATTATTGTCAGTACATCAGCAGTTGACCTAGAGAGACAAAAGTTATATTGTTTGTTTGAGAAAGGGCGTTGTGAAGAGATGATGAACCAATTTGGCATTGATGAGGGCCCCCAGGAGTTTCCCAAAAAGTGGTAGAAGGCTAATATTATGCTAATTTTATTTTATTTTGGTTAAAACCATGGCTGACGATAAAATGCATATCTGACAATGTTTAATTAGTTTCTGTTATAATTTGGACAAAATTTGAATAGAAGCAAAGAACTGGATATTTGAATATCTATGAATTAGAATAATGTTCATAACATGATAAAATTAGTGTCACCAGGGTTTGTTTTTTTACACACAATAGATACATATGAGACTTTTTTTGTGTGTTGATTAGATGATTAACATGAATGAAAATAGGATAAGATTGTGTAGAATCTGTTTTGTGCATATATATATATATATATATATATATATATATATATATGAGTCATGCACAGACAAACTGTTTTGCTGCATCACAGCTCTTCAGTGTGGCTAGACATCCAATTGCTTCAAGCTGGGATCGAAACCTGAACGATTTGGTGTCATTCAGAGATTTTGCTCCTAGGCTATCATGGCATAGCAGAGAGGAAGTGGAATTTGAACAATTTTCTATGCGAAATACATCAGTGACCTGGAGAGCTCAATTCAGTTTGGTTGAAGAGCAATATGTTAATAGCAGTATGAGCCACTGTTTTTTAAAATTACCCTTTCCTCAACTGGATTTCCCGGGAGCATATATATATATATATACACACACACACACACCGGGTGTAACAGCCAAATTTTCCATCCCAGAAAATGTTTAATATCAAAAAAATCACTAAACTAATTGACTTTCTTTTTTCCAGGCTTTCGTATAAGACATTTAGCAAACTTGATTCAGCTAAAAAAAGAGCAGGTGAAAATCATTTGTGTCAAACCCACTATGTCTTTCCAAGTGAGCATTGGTGAGAGGAAAAAGATCATTCAGGCCTTCAGTAATGGTACCAACATTCATACCCTGGATTCCATCTTTAAAGTCCATTCAAGAACCATCGAGAGAACGGTGAATAAGTTTAAAAAATAAGGAAGAGTAAAGAGGAAAACTGGATCAGGAGGTCACAACAGGAGGAGGGATCATGATTTCAACTTAGAGCTAAAGAGATCAATTAGAAAAGATCCAACTCAATCCATAAGACGTTTGTCATGTGAGAAGGGAGTTTCAGTTTTTACAGGAAGTTATAAGGGTAAAGAGGGTGAAGATAATCTTGAATAAATTGGAAAATGATCCTGGAATATATATATATATATATATATATATATATATATATATATTTGAACTTTATTTCAATCCTTCAGGAGCTTCTGATCCTTAGCTATGAACATGTCATTTTTGTTTGTGATCAATTTCATCATGATTCTTCTGTTAAGCTTAGAGAACAATTATGCATTGTTATTGCAAAAATAGTCCAATAGTGTTATAAAAACCTCAGGGAATTCCAATAAGATATTTTTAATAATTTCTAAGATACAATGGTTCAAACTTAATCTAACAATTGGACAATTTTGTTGTTACATGATTTGGACAATTTTGCTGTTACACCATATATATATATATATATATATATATATATATATATATATATATATATATATATATATATATGTCTGTGAGAGAAATGAAAGATCATTACTTATCATTTTGAACCAAGTGTACCACCATATGTCTTATGAAAGCTAAACGCTTATTGCATTTACTTCGTTTTTTTTTTTTAAGAAGAGTGTAGAAGTGGTGAACCAGAAGTTATCTATGACTGGACTTATATATATATAATATATATATATATATATATATATATATATATATATATATATATATATATATATATAGCCAGAGGAGTCACAGTGTATTAAGATAGGAAAAGTTGTAGATGACAGCCCAAAAGTCTATATACCCAATCAGTATCAATTGGGTAATTGTGGAGAGGAGTTATGATGTTAAAAGATCCAGACCCCTTACTGAACCTCAGCTAAAAGCATCCTTGATACCAAAGCATGAAACAGATGTATTTCATAAGAGAAATTAACAATTTTTACTTTGTAATATTTTAATTTTGTCTTACAGGAAGCCAGGGAAGAGAAGGTGTTCATGCCATTGTCAATTGAACAAGCACAAGATGCAAGGTAAACAAAAATTTTGATTAGTTTTCATTTTTGTTAATGTGATAGGAGATTTTTCTAGCAAACATGGACTTTTGTGCCTGCAAGAAGATATAGTATCAAAAGGTCGTTTTTTGTTTTTTTTTACTATGACACCATTTCGTTAACTATCTTCACTCTTCAGTAGTTGCCTGGTAGATTGGATATCCAAATTACGCCCATTTTATTCAAGGTGACCCAAACTTTAGCAATGTGAATTTTCATGTCCTTTTCAGTAGAATTTATTTTGCTTCATGATTAAAATTGGAATAAAAGGTAAATATATTATGAAAGGGAATTTATATATTTTCTTTGTTCTTGAGAATTGACAACAAAAAATAATAAACACTATTTATTATATTATTCATTGTCAGAAAAGCCATTGCACACATGGATATATAAATAACTGCTGCAGAAAGGAGTTGGGCAGTCTCTCACACACCAGACAGAATATAAGGTCAACGTATCAGACCAGGAGTGATAGATACTCTCAGCTAGTTTGTAGTTCTAAGTCAGGATTTGAATAAAATATAATGTTAAGTAATGAAGTTTGACATACCCAGTTCATTATTGTCCCAAAAGACAATGCATACATAAGACAATGCAGTAAATATATATACAAGGCAATATAATAAACTTATACATGAGGGTAAAGCAATGAAAACACAATGTTATAATGCTCACACAAGACAATATATCAGCACTTATTGGCATTACTAGATGTGCAGAGACAATGGATGTCACAGCCTTTATTTTTTTTTTTTTTACAGTAAGGTTCACTTTTTACGAAGCCTGAGAGCCACTCATGGTAGGGGGTTACAGAGTAAGAGGCACAGTTTATACAGATAATTGGAGAAGATAATAGTTAATCTTAGACTCAAACAGGTCAAGATTTCAGTGATTGGAGAAACATCCTCTTGGGAATTGGTTCCACAGAACAGGGGTTTGCTGGAATATGCTTTTCAAGTGGAACTTCTCACCAATGGAATACAAGGTGAACAAGAGTGGTTTGCTACAATGTGAATGAAATGGTGGGTTCTAGCTGCGAAGATTAGAACTGGTGGAACCAAGGAATGCAGTTCATCAGAGCACTTTCCATGGAAATAACGATAGAGAAGTGAGAGGCTTGACACATCCCATCTGTGAGTGAAAGGTTGGAGGCTAAAAATAATTCATCACCCACAAGGATGTGGAGATGCTTTTGGACTCTATCGAGGCTGGAAAGTGAGGACTGGGCAGCTCCTGCCCAAATATGGCAGGAGTACTCCATTTTAGTCCTGATTTGGCTCTTCTAAAGATAGAGGATAGAATTTCCTGCCCCTTTACTAGTGGATCATATTTAAGTGTTCCACTAGAGGTCTGGGGTGAGTTTCCGTCCGTGTGAAGATTTCATATAAGAAAAGATAATTTATCAATATGCGAAATACTGTGAGGTCTCCTGCCTGTTGTCTACTGGGATTGAGCCCCGGGAATGTTGGGAAAGAAAAAGAAATTGAAATTAGTGATCTTGATGAGAATTCAGCAGCTAGGCAACAGGACACTGAAGTGTTATGGAGGTGGAAGTCAGTAACAAGAGCAACAAAACAATTAACATTATTTCTTTGTTTATTTATTCAGAGATGCTATTGCGAAGGCTTTGTACAGCTGCCTTTTTACCTGGCTTGTAGAACGCATCAACCAAATTGTCTATCGACCAGCAAGAGAAAAAATCACAACAATGGGCCTTTTGGATATCTTTGGTTTTGAGGTAAATTCTCTTTTCATATGGGAAGATATACAACTTGTTTTAATGGTCTTTAACATTCTTATTCAGACTAGCCTTATATTGTTACTCACATCTCAAAATATATGGCTACATATATATATATATATATATATATATATATATATCTTACTTATAAAATGCAGATTGTGTGTGTGTGTCTGTACGTTTATATATTGGATCGGATTTCCTACATTTTTCAACCGATTTCAACAAAACTTCCCAGGACTATGTAAAATTACCTTGCAGTGGTTCTGACAGCGCCAAAAATTGGAAAAACACAATTGTTTTTGCACAAAATCAATTTGAAAAACACGATAAAACATGATTCTGTCACCAGAATGAAAGGGGGACAACTCATATCGAGTTATACTTATTATAAAACCCAGGTTGTTTGCTCGTGTGTGTGTGTGTGTTCGTTTATATATGGGATCAGATTTCCTACATTTTTCAATTGATTTCAACAAAACTTCACTTTTTTTTTTTTGGCAGGTAGTGTTTCTTATTGTGTTGCACACTTTTTTCTTTATTTTTACATTCAGAATGCTTTAAAAATTCCATTTACAAGACAATTGTTTATAATAAAATTCTATTCAATCAATAGACTCATAACGATTGAAAATAATGTTTTTGTTTGAGTTTGGGTTTGACCAATTCATAAAAAAAAACAAAAACAAAAAAAAAACTAATTAAGACATGCGTGTCCGTCAACCTTAAACAATAATCTTTGTCAATTTTATTTTTCAGTCTTTATGATGGTCGATACTTGATCTATCTCTTACTGTTACATCCCAGGCAACGCCGGGCTCTACTAGTATATATATATATATATATATATATATATATATATATATATATATATATAATGTTGTAACCTAGGGAAGGTTACTGAATAGAATAATCAAACAAACATTGGTAATGAACGATAATACTTAGGACAAGAACAACACATATAAGATTCGCCAGTGGCGTGTAAAAGAAGTAGTCAACTGCTAGAAGTGAGTCAAGTGTATTCCACAATGAATCTCCAACTACAGACTAACATACAGTATTTATTTACTACTGTATTTATGTGAATGGGGACATACCCGTTATCGTCCATAGGTATGCTACTAATATATATATATATATATATGTGTGTGTGTGTTTGTAACTGTGAAAAAAAATTAATTTAGAATTCCTAGCATTCCTCGTTTGTGCACATGTGTAGTTGCAGCAGCATAGCAAATTTAGTCTGATGAAGTCGTAAAGAACAAAATGCATCATGCTAAAACTTTTTTCCATTTTGTCATACATTTTACGTCAGTATGTGATTTTTTTATTTTTAAAATGTACTTTTTATTACATAAAATTTGGTGAAACATAAGCAAATTTTAAAAAATGCGGCCCAGAGAAAAAATGTTTGGGAACCACTAAACTAGAATAATCTACCCCCCCCTGCTGGACTAAATAATGGGTTCAGTTTGAAATTCCAATGTATATCATGTGAAGAGCAGAGCATTCACAATGGTCGAACTGTTGTGAATATGACAAAAAAGATGAGGATAACAGTCCGAATGATGTGAATAGTTACAATACCTCATCTTGAAAATATAGACAGATGTTAAAACTGCACTATTTACTTTATTCGGACTATTGTCCTCATCTTTGTCATCATATTTATTACAACATTTCAGCCTTTCAGTATCTGTCTATATTTCTGAGATGAGGTATTATGTACACTATTTACATTATTCGGACTGTTGTCCTCATCTTTATCGCCATATTTATCACAACGTTTCAGCCATTGTACACTCCAGCCTTGTTAAGGTGGTTGGAATGTTGAACTGAACCCTTTCTTTCGCTCACTGGGGTAGACTGTTCTAGTTCCACATCTCAGAAATATAGACAGATGTTAAAACTAGTATTTAAATATTTGTAAACTAGGTACATTTTGGACTTAATTTGAAGATTAAATTTTCTTGATAATCTTCAAGGTAAGATCACTCCAAAGTTTTCCTTTAACTTTGAAGAATCGAGTTTATATCAGTTTAGCAGATTCTGAGAGTGGAGCTAAACCCTAAGCCTGCAAATAAATGTGCCTTGATTGAAATCATGACATAACTATAAGCTTTTTTGTTGTTCTTTCCTATTGGGCTCTAAACATGTGAACAACAACAAAAGTTTTCGAGGAAATGGAAAGAAAAAGACGACTTAACATCAGAAAGAGAGAGTTGTAATTTCTATGGCACATAATGAGGAAAGAAGGCTTGGTGAATTTGACACTCACAGTGCATATTAACAGCAAGAGGGACAAAGAAAATCAGCAACTAACCTTAACTAACTAGCTTGTGTAAATGGTTGGCACAACAGGGATTAGGAAGAATAGCCAAAACACAAAACTTACTAAGAGCTGCAAAGGATAGGAAGTTGTAGAGGGCTATTATCGTCCATGTCATTAGGGGATGTGGCACATATAAAAAGAAGAATCTTTTTAAAATATTTAAGTGTGTGTGTGGGTGCGTGTGTGTGTGTGTGTGTATATATACCTGTCTACTCAAAATTTATCCATTTGTCCCTTTCTATTTATGTGTGTGCATATATATATATATATATATATATATATATATACACACCTGTCTGTTCTAAAGATTATCTATCTGTCTTTTTGTGTGTGTGTGTATATACCTGTCCTAAAGTTTATCTATCTATCTATCTATCTATCTATCTATCTCTCTATCTATCTCTCTGTGTGTGTGGGTAACGTTACCCAAAACTTTGGCGATATTTAACAGTGTGCATGAATCAAATGTAGTACAGATTTTACCACTGCCCTTTCTGAGCTGTACAATGTACATTCCTAGGGATTTTCTCAAGTATGAGCATGTGTGAGCAGATGTCATCTGAAGCTTGCAAGTAGTGTTCGAGGTCTGATTAAAACCAGAATTTCAAATGCTGATTTTCATAGATGTTTGCGTTTTTGCCTCGTGTACTAACCAACTTGATAATACCTCCATGGTGTAAGTGTCTTATTTTCATGTGCATTTTTCCACTTGCAGGAAGTTGAACTGAATAGTTTTGAGCAGCTGTGCATAAATTATGCAAATGAGATGTTGCACTGTTTTTTTAACGAGTGCGTCTTCCAACACGAACAACTCGAATACAAGAAAGATCACATTGAATGGAAACACATTGAATTTCCAGACAATGAAGAAGTCATCCAGTTGATTAGCTGCAAACCTCATGGCATCCTCCATATTCTGGATGACGAAAGTAATTTCCCACAGGTAAAACACAAGTTGGTTTCTTTTTTTCTTTTTGTTTCAAGGAAGCCGGCAAGTCTGACATAAGATAATGGGGACTAAATCAACCCAAGTTTCTTTTAACTCTGGTAACAGAAAATGTAAAAATTCAGTTGTATCGATTTTCTGGTAAATATGACATGTTATCTATGAAATTAATATCCATGTAACTCACTTGCAAGATCCAAATTATAAAGAACCAATATTATTTATGAATTCACATGTCCCTTAAGGAACTGTGTTTCTGGTCAAACCAAATTTATAAATAATTATATTGGATATACCACAACATACCTAACAAGAAGACTCACGTTGCATCTCTCTGACCATAGCTCAGTTAGGTCTTATTTGAATACACATGGGGACATACTGAGCTGCATCTTCAATGTAGTCAATGAGTCCAAGAGGTTCAATGATAAAATTAGTTAAGGAGGCTGGAATATCAGAGAAAATCATGCAGAGGCTATTTTCAACCTGATCTAGGGATGCTACCCTACAAGTTAACCAAGCGACAAACTTCTTTACAGCATCCAAAATGAAAAAGAGGCTTTAAAGAAGTGGGCAGTTGCTGAAATGGATTCGTGATTGCATGCTGCAAAATATCATCTTCGCTAATGTGAAACTGTTAATGGTTGAACAGACTTTTAAACATCAAAAATGATCATTTTTTTTTTTTTTCAACAAGTCATCAGTCAGTTCTTGCCGCTTCAGGAAAATGCTTTAGAAACCAGAATTATTTATGGTTTGGTTAGCCATTTCAAGAAGAAAAAAGTCACCTCTTGTTTTTGTGCCTCAAGGGGTACAAATCAACAAGAAAGTATACATAGAGGACATCTTGGAAGGTGAACTTAGGCTGTAATGCAATGCCACTTACGGTGATGAATATTGGACACTTCACCAAAACAGAGCAACAAGCCTTACTACTCATGTAACACAGCAGCAGTCCTGGCTTCATCACCAAGGATGAATGGTATCTCTCATTGCCAGATATCAACACTCTTAACTATTGTTTGTGGGCAGTTCATGAGGGTGAAGTCTGTTCTACTCTGCACCACAATATTGAAGCTCTGATGTCAAAACTGAAGAGAGTATGGAACAACCCATAGAAACTGCGTGTGACCATTAATATTTTGTGTTAAAATTGCATTCTAATATAAATGATTTTTCAGAAGTTCTGAGCATTTCTTTTGAGCAAGATAGTCTGGTTTGAATTCAGAGTTTTTCCTTCTAGACCAGCTGCCACCCAAGTCTCCTAAACCAGCTGCCATGTAACCCAGCAGTTGTGGAGAGACAATTGTCCTGGCTACATCCCCAAAGACTGGCCTCCTTCATTGCCAGATATCAACACTCTGAGGGTAAAGCCTGTTCTACTTTGCACTACAATATTGAAGCTCTGATATCAAAACTGAAGGGAGTATGGAAGAAAATATAGAAAACTGCTGTGCCATTAATATTTTGTGTGACCATTCAATGACTTTCCTTTTGAGCAAGATAGTCTGGTTTGAATTCAGATTTTGACCAGGTGGTGAAGACTGCCTCCTTCATTGAAAGGAACCATATTACAATATCAAAACTGAGGGTATTTTCTGAAACTGTGTTATTTTAGATTTTGACAGATTAATGAGATTTTCTGGTGTTAAAAGGAAAGATGATAGCACCAACTGGAAAAAACCAATTTTCTTGAAACATTTTTCTAATAGAAAGATCTTATAAATTTCAGCTGAAAGTAGCACTTCTTTATAAGGAAATAGTTAATATTATCATTACTATTAGAGATGAGAAGAGCAGATACTACACTTTGATCCCAGCTCAATGGTCAGGGAGTGAAGAAAAGTGTAACTCAAGTAGAACTGGCATGCAGATCAATGAATGCCGAATGTTTCCTTATAAAGAAACTGCTAATATTAACATTACTGTTAGAGATGAGAACAGCTACTACACTTTGGTCCCAACGTGATGACCAGTTCAGTAGTGAAGAAAAGTATAACTCTGGTAGAACTGACTTCTTGAACAATGAATGCTGAATGTTTCCTTATAAGGAAATAACTAATATTACAATTACCATTTGCTTTACTGTTATTTTTTTTTTTTTTTGCTTCTTTCTTATTTGCCTTTTGAATTCTAACAAACTAGCAGTATAGCCCGGTGTTGCCCGTGCTTGATTCAAAAATCGTACGACTCATACAGCAATCGCTATCACTTAAAATATTTTTGCCCTTCTTTGCCTTTAAAGGAGTGCCCTTTGGCGTGCTGATGTTGCTACATGCCTTACTTCTTGCCTATCTCACACTGCAATTTTTTTCTAAGCTCTATACTAAACATTAAATCTGTTATGAAAAAAGAACTAAACAAAATAAACACAAAACGATCAGCTTTAAAAAAGGACTTGTAACTGGAAAAATCAAATGAAAAAAGAATGTTAACAACAAATACTTTTTCACACCCAACCCAGTTCTGCGGAATCAGAATCAACGTTGAGTTTAAGCAAGCGAATGAGCCAATTGGAGTAAAGTGCCATACTGATTTAAATTTTTCCCACTAAATGCAGCTATCGATTTTTTTTTTTGCATGCTAGCATGCTAGTTAACATTCATGTCAGTCAGCTGTTGGCTCTCACACTGGCCAATAGAATCTTCCTGCTTATTCATGGCAGCCAGCTATAGGCTCTCACTCTGGCCAGTAGAAAATGGCCGAGAACTACATGAAAACTGCCGTAGAAGCATGAAAAAATCAATTATTTCCACTATCGATGGGAGTTGGGAAATGCAAGTTGGTCTTGGCCTTTCCACTAACTTGGAGCATGTGCATGTAAATTTTGGTGCAAATCCGTCGAAAATTGTGGCCATGCATTTGTTACACACACACACACGCACACACATACTGCCTTTTATAGATAGAGATAAGAAGTGATGGAAGAAATGTTTTTTTTTTCTTTTTCTGTAGCACACACCAGAAAATGGTAGCCATTGAAAGAAAAAAATAAAATGCTCATAAATATGCAGTTCATTCAACCTGATCATTTCATGGATATTAAATTTAATTTTTCTATTTTTTTTTTCTCTTCCAGGCTTCTGATAAATCATTTCTTGACAAATGTCACTATCGTTACCAGAACAGTCCTCTGTATGAAAAACCGAGGATGCCTTCCATGGAATTCTCTGTGTATCATTATGCTGGAAAAGTGACCTACAATGTAAGTCAATATTTATCAATTCACTGTTTCCTTATAAGGAAACAGCTAATATTATCTGACAATGCTAAACGGAAAGCTGATCATTTTAAAAATTTTCAGTTATCTGTTTTGGATAAGACTTGTTGTTTATGTCCATCGTCTTTGTCAAATTGAACTGAATTGTATTTTAATGAATATTGTCTTGAAAAAGGTTTATTAAACCGAAACGTCAGACATCGACATTTCATTCATTTTAAACAACATAATTGCATTTAAAGATTTTTGTTTTGTTTTTTCCAAATTTTTCTTCATTCTGTCGGATCTATATCCATTTACATTTGCTTATATATATATATATATATATATATATATATATATATATATATATATAAATATATGGATATAGATCCGACAGTATGAAGAAAAAAATATACGGAAAAACACAAACAAAAATTCTAATATGCAATTATGCTGTTTTAATGTTAATATAATGTCAACGTTGGACGTTTCGGTCTAATAGACCATCTTCAGGACATATTCATAAAACATAATTAACATTCAAAATACTCTATTTTAGGAATATGTTTTCACAACATCGCCCACGTGACACCGATGTGATCATATTGTGAAACGGAACGCTGATCTTGAAAAATTTCAGTTATCTGTTTTGATCAGTCTTACTCTTATGTCCATCGTCTTTTCATGTTGAATTGAATATCGTCTAATGTTTCAGTAATGTCTGTGAATCTTGGAGAAATTACAGTGAAGAATCCAAAGGTTACAAATAAAATTCTGTGGAAGCATCTGGCAAACAAGGATAAATGTGCCTGAAATAAAATATGTAGCATCGAAAGGATGGTTCTTCCCATGACATGGTTTTTTAACGACATTGACTTTTCAGCAATATTTATAGTTTTAAAAGTGATGATTAGAATTTTTATAAAAACCAAAACATATTGTAGAGGACCTGGGGGTGTAGATGTAAAGAAAACATGTGTGTTTATATTTCCTGCTAAATGAAGGTCCAACTACAATAGAATGTTGAACTTGGATTAAGTCCAATTGAAGTTAAGGAAGACAAACAAACAAGACCTATATATATATATATATATATATATATATATATATATATATATATAAAATATATATATATATATATATATATATATATATATATAAAATATATGTATTAAACAAAACATTTTTATAGATATAGACAATTAACACTGTGGAATATATATGTGTGTGTGTGAATGGAATGTTCTTTAACGTCTGACTGCAAGGTCAAGAGGGTTCAAAATATTTTGGCTGAGGGTGGAAAGAGAAAGTGCAAACTCATGTTTGTTTTATAGATAGTTTATCAAATAGAATTGACTTGTTACACGTTGGGAAAATTTGAATTTGGTGGATTACGATGCCCATTTGTGTGTTTATGAATTATTATTATTGAAGATTTGAATGTGGGTATGTGTGTGATGATGATCACCACAATTTGAAAGTGAATTTATACATTTTCCTTATTCTTGAGAATTCACACCAAAACTAATAAATACTATTTATTATATTGTTTATTTTAATGCTTAACAAAGCATCAGCTAATTGCCAATCAATTTGAATTTATAAAATGGTAAATAAGGATTTCCTTCTTGTTGGTTGACATATTTTAATAATTTAGTAAATGTTTATAAATTTATGAATAAAAAATTGTTTATGTATTTATTTATAAATTGGTAAATGATAAATATTGCATTGTATTAATTCTAATTGTATTAGTTTCTAGAATGTTATAAATAGAAAATTATTCTTGTAAATAGACAATCTAATAAATAAATTTCAAGAACAAAAAATATATAAAAATGTATTTAGTAAATGTTTATAAATAAAAAATTGTTTTCATGTTTATTTATTATAATTTGGCAATATTTATTGTTTTAAAAAGCTGTGATTAGAATTTGAATAAAACCTAAATATAGGATGAAAGGGAATTTATACATTTTTTGTTCTTGAGAATTGACAGCATAAATAATAAACACTATTAGATTGTTTATTTTTTAGATTGTTTATTGGAATGTTTGGCAAAACATCGGCTAATTGCTGATTGATTCAAACTTTATAAAATGGCAAATAATAAGAATTTCCTTATTGTTGGTTCACATATTTTAATAATTTAGTCAATGTTTATAAATTTATGAATAAAAAATCGTTTTCATATTTCTTTCTTTTATAAATTTGTAAATTATAAATATTGAATTGCATTAGTTTTAATTGTATTAGTTTTTTATAATGTTGTAAATATAAAATTATTCTTGTAAACTAACAATCTAATAAATAAATAGTGTTTCATATTTTTGTTGTCAATTCTCAAGAACAAAAAAAAAATGCGTATAAATTCCCTTTCATATGTTTAGCTTTTTATTCCAATTTTAATCATGAAGCAAAATAAATTCTACTGAAAAGAACATGAAAATTCATATTGCTAAAGTTTGGGTTGCCTTGAATAAAATGGGTGTAATCTGGAAATTCGATCTACCAGATAAACTCAGAGATTCGCACCATTGTAGAGGCGGTGTTAATGTATGATACCAATGATTAGACATTAACTAAAATCCTAGAACTAATACAGTCACTTTCTCAGAGATGCACCGTCGCCTCCCTCTGTCTGTTCTACAAATACTTTCATGGAAATTGCTCCGAGGAGCTGCATTCGCTGGTTCCCAGACTTCATGAGTTCAAGCGCCCTACGAGGCTGGCATCCCGCTCTCACCCCTTCACTGTCGAAACTCCTAAATGTAGCTGTCTCTTCTACTCTAATAGCTTCATGTCTCGCACCTCTCACCTGTGGAACTCTCTTCTCTTCTCCTGTTTCCCTGTGAGTTATAATCTCCAGCTATTCAAGTGTAATGTCAATCAACATCTCCAGTTGCCTTAATCTATCTACTACCCTCATCCTTTCTTCTATCACTCCTATCTGATCTTCCTATTTTCTGTAACCCCTTGTGTCCTAGTGGCTTCCCGCCTTGCTTGGGGTGAAATGCTTAAAAAAAAAAAAAAAAAAAAAAAAAAAAAGTGTGATGGAAGCTACACTCAGATGCCTTAACATCTCTTGGGGACAAAATTTATCACAACTCTATGGATCCATCCCTGATATTTCTACAATCTTATGCAAATGCAGAATGCACTTTGCAGAACACTGCTGGTGAGCAAAACAAGAACTCCCAAGTGATCTACTGTTCTGGACACTTAGCTACGGAGCAAGACAAGTTAGTCACACAGCAACCACTTACACTGACCAGCTGACACAGAATGCCACTCTAAGGACCTTCTGACTATGTTGCAGGATTGTGATGGTTGGCGTGATAAACTCTTAAATGTCCAAGCTATCTTGATCAAAGATAGTTTAAAAAAAAGAAAAGAAAAGCGGTGTCATCAGAAAGAAATTTTCTTTTGATGCTACATCTTATTGCAGGCACATAAAGCCATATAGGCATGTGCTACATAGATCTCTTTACAAATGACACAGTGCAAGATGCCATTAGACAAGAAACAACCCATTGGATGACCCCATAACCACAGTCCATTTATCACTGAAATCCCCAGCCATAGTGACAGGATTTTAAATTCTTTGAATCAATCCCTCCATTCTTTTAATCAATGCATCAGCACCATAAGTGTGATGGATAGAATTTGCTACTGTGCTTGTAGTGTCATCTTTATGAAACTCTGAGTAAAATGTTTGCAATGTATTCTTTAGTTGGGACAAACATAAGGTTAAGTTCCAAACGATATTATCCTTATATTCTCAAAGAAAAAGATATAAATTCTTCATAAAGAGTACTGAACTGCTGCATGATATCTGTCCTCTTTTACAGCAGTAAATGTTGGACAGTCTCCTCAAAGTTGAGGAAGAGACTCAAGGCAACAGATGTATGGTTCTACAGAAGGATACTAAGAATATCATTGACCAAACATGTGAGCAATGATGTAGTTTTGAAGAAGATACAAAGAGGAAACTTATGCTTAACACAAGGAAGAGGCAGCTGAAATTTTTGAGAAATGTAATGAGAAAGGAGGGCTTGGGAAATTTGATACTCACAGGGTGGAAAGAGGGACAAGGGAAAGCATTACTGGACATACGGAAAAGGCTTAAATAGATGACAGAACAGGGAGCCATGATCGCCTACATCCTGAAGAAGATACTAATGGTACGAAACAACATAAAGAGATAGTATTTTAATAAATTTTGTTCCACTTTTTCATCTCAAAAGGCAGAACTTTTGTTCAAAGAATATTTTTTAGAAATCTGTATAATCCTTGCCCTATGGTTGATACTAAAATATTTTTTGATATTTTACAGGTGAAGCTGTTTTTAGAAAAAAACAAAGATACTTTACGAAGTGATGTTGTTGAGTTACTTTGTGAAAGCAAAAATGCTGTAAGTATATTTGATTTGTTTATTTTTTTAGTTTTACTTTTTTTTTTTTTGCCATTTTTTTAGCTTAAATTTTCAGTTTTTTCTGTAGTTTTGTTTTGTTTTTTTTTAATTTCATTTCATTTAGTTTTTTACTATATTTTTTTTTATTTTTTTGTTTGATCTTATTGGTAACTAGCCTAGGCGCAACCCTTTGGGCAGACTTTAGGCTAGCTCCTGCAGAGGACTTTTGGGACTGCTTCAGCCTTTTACCTTCAGCGTCCTATATACATAAAAGTTACAAGAATTTAAAAATAATAAAATTATTTTATCTTTATTCAACACCTTAATTCAGCCTAATCTTGCTTTGTATACACAACCAATCTCCATTAGACATTATCAATTGTAATTGCGACGAAAAGTGAAATTAAAGTTAAACCTTTTAATAATGAATTGTTTTTTAAACTTTTCACTCTGTTTGATATTTAAATTTAACTTTAAATGAGTTATTTCCTGTTACTTCAGCTTGTTTTTGATTTGCTGAGATAGAAAAACAGACAGATTGAGACACGCACCCTACGCTTTATTATTACAGAATAGGAAACATTGATGATCCGAAGTTCTTTAGTATTTTTGTTTTTATTCTTAAAAAACGGTGCTCCATACAGAAGTAGAGACTAAATTATAATTATTTTTTAAAAATATGATTCCATTGTGACACAGAAATTACTATGTTTTGCAACTGGTCATCCATATTCAAGTTTAATTCCAATATTAAACCTTAACTGTTAGATGACTGTTTCATCCTCAAGCGATGTTTGGAATAACTAAGCAACGAAATGCTTTACTCACTTATAGTTTTGAAATGGAGGTGTCATCTGGGGTTAGTTTTTCACACATATATATAGTAAGAAAGATTGTTAGCATTGGCTTCTTATATGTAGATATAATAGGCCAGTAGAAGAAATTTGAGAGATAAAAAAACAACAAAAATAATAATATTGATAATAAGACTAATAAGATTTATTGTATACTAGTTAGACTTTTGACCGAATAGAAGGAGAAAAGACATTAAAAAATCAGAATTTTTGGAGATATCTGTATTCTTTCTCAACAAGATGAGAAATGAAAAACAAAAAATGAAGTGTGATTTGTTTCTTGTCAGTAGGGAACCCCACATGTTATATTCAGTCAGTTATGTGCCATGCAAAATACATGCTTAGGCAATCATGTATCTTTCAATACATGACTGACAAGGCAGATTTTTCCCGCAGCAGGTTGCCATTTCTTTCTACAGTAGACCAGTTGCCATCCAAGGCTATAGAACCCGGTTTGTCTTGCTGGTGAGAAGAAGAGGATTCATATCTTTCCCAAGGGTATTAGCATGTAAGTGAATGTAATGGATCTGACCGGAATTCGAACTCAGCTCTCCGATTTCTCAATCCAAGCCGCTATCCATTACTCCACTATGCCTCCTGTATTTTATTACCTACCATAAAAGATCTGAAAGGTTTTGGTTAGTTGTTTGTCATGATTTGGGCTGTAGAGTGTTTGTAGAAAAAAAAATTATGTTTGAATTAATAAAAATGTTAGATTAAAAATACACTGATTAATTCTTTAGAAAATATCCAAAACAAGATGTAACATTGGTGAGAAAACTTAATTCTTCAACACACATGATTCCACTTCCTTCTTTTATTGTTCTCCCTCCCTGATAATGTTTTTCCTATTCCTTCACACTCAGTAACACCCTTGTGTCTTAGGGGCTTTATTGCCCTTTCTTGGGGTGAAATGATTAAAAAATTTTTTTTTTTTTTTTTTTTCAGCAAGCACAAAAAATACTTGCCTTTCTTAATGAAATTTTAATTCAAGGGAAGTAACTCTCATTCAACAACTTGATTGATTTCAAGAACAAATTATTTTATTAACAAATTTATTTATATACGACCAGTAAAAAAAAAAAAAATGTTATCCAATAATGTTTTATGATCGAATATTAAAGTGGGCACTACTTTCATTTTAGTAAGAAGGCTTTTCCTTTTTTATTTTTATTTTTTTTTTTTTTATTAAATATTGCCTTTTTACATTATTTTCATTTTGAGGGTGCTGAGTTGGCAGTTTTCTGGTTGTTGCATCATAACTGGTAACAAGAAGTCCAAACTCTGGTCAGCAGTCGAATGATATCAGGCTGTTTACAGTGCCATGTCGTGCCTGCATAGGTATTGCTGCATGTACATCCAGTGCACAATCCTGAGACAATATTATGCTTAGTCTTGACCATCTACCGGCTGGTTTGCATTGACATGGATGATGGACAGTGATAATTATTTTGTCCTTTTTCTCCTTAAAAATTAAAAATAATAAGCTCAGCTAGATTGGCAGTTATATCTCATAATCTGATAGGTATAAACAACACTGCAGACATCTGTAATTGGCTTTGGCTAGCTGCCCTGAGGGGTGTGCTCAGAAACAAGTAGTAGCCAGTCATTTTGAATGTGTTTTATACAAATTTTTATATATTATATATATATATATATATATATATATATATATATATATATATATATATATATATATATATATTAAAATGGACAAAGTCCAACAATTACTTTAAAGATATTTTTTATGTTTATACATTCTTTTTATATAGATACAAATATTTAAGTAAATGTTCTGTTTATAATAAACAGTATTAAACAACATTTACTGGCCGGAATGTCCAAGAAATTTTTATAGAAAATATTTGTCCTCCAACAGAAATCGAACTTGTATCCTATACGGAACAAATCATATAGCCTGACGTGCCTTTTAGTTTAAAGAGAGTAAAATCGACCTTACTAACCGAACACTCCTCTGTGGCCCAATCGGTTAAAGGCACGTCAGGCTATATGACGGTTCCGTATAGGATACAGGTTCGATTCCTGTCAGAGGACGAATATTTTCTATGAAAATTTCTCAGACATTCAGGCCAGTAAATGTTGTTTAATACTGTTTATTATAAACAGAGCATTTACTTAAATATTGGTATCAATAAAAAGAATGTTTCAACATAAAAATGTCTTAATATATATATATATACCATTAATCCCCTTTTATTCTAAATATAAATCCTATTTTAAATACAATTTTGTTTTTCTTTATAGATTTTGGTCCATTTATTTTAATGCAAATTATTTTTTTTTTAAATTGAATTAATTCCCATTTATTTTAAATATAAATCCTATTTTAAATACCCAATTTTTTTTTTTTTATAAACCAGTTTAATATATGGACTGTGACAACATTGTTCTAACCAGATATGTTTATTAAAATTCAAAATTTAAATTATGTGTGTGTATTATATATATATATATATATATATATATATATACATACTTACGTGCTAATACCCTTGGGAAAGGTATGAATCCTCTTCCTCTCTCTCTCCAGCTATGGGTAATATAACAGGACAGACTGGGTTCTATAGCCTTGGATGGCAACTGGTCTAAGAGAAGGACAACTCTGAATTCAAAACCTGCGGAGGTTCGTTTGGAAACCTTGTGGCACTCGGTGCACCAGGTCTCTGTATTCGTCCCTTCAAAAAGTGTGGATGATCCTGCATGAGGCCTTCATCACTATAATCAAATCTCATGTGCCGGTGTCGGGCTATCGGTTTCCTGGAAACTGATCTGCTTGACCCTCATACGTCAAATCTCGATGAGAGAGTCGATTTATTTATTTATTTATATATATATATATATATATATATATATATATGTAAATGTTATTTTTAGTGGGTAGCCATATTTTAGTAGATGTTCATTTTTTTTTTGTTTTTTTTGGGGTTTTTTCCAAGTGCTTATTTCATCTACCCACCTGCACATTTGCATTTGAGAAAACTTTTCGAATCTGCATTCCTCTTTACAGGAAAAATCATCATCTGATCTGTTGTGTTTTGACTGCTGAGTTATAGAGAGCTTCACATTCAAGCAAGGCTCTATTTGTCTTAAAGCACATTGAATCATTCATAGTTTCTTTATATATATCTCCAGTTAAAACGAGAACAAATGGAGCATATCTTCCCTGTACATGACATTTAAATTAAATAGAGCTCAATACAGAGTAGAGTTAAATGTTATTTATTCTAGAATATTAAAACAAATACATACTAAAAATCACTATATGATTACAATCATGTTTCAACACTATAAATGTGTATCCTCAGGCAATATTAAACTGTTGATGAGTGAAAGATTAATTTAATTTCAAAAGCAGAATAATTTTTAAAAAAGTAGGCTTGTGGGCTTTGCTATGATTAGCTAATTGAATGTGACCTATGCTAAATTCAAACCCAATGGAAAAAAATTTTTTTAATATAGGTCATGACACAAAGTTGTCTGCATATAAATCCTAGACAATTTCCTTATGGACAGATACAAGTTGTTACATTAATTCGTAAGATGTATCAAAGTCTGACAATAAAAAAAATTTACAACTGGAAGAAAAATCTACAGCTGAAAAAACAAAAGATGTAAACAAAAGCAAAAATTCATGGACATATAAAAGACATTAAATTCATGAATACACGTGTACAAAATTTAGTAAAATAACAGATTGAAAAAGTGCTGGGTTGAATACATATTCATTAAGGCAGGATGATTTTTCACATTTTTTTTTTTTTTTTTACTCAGTGTGATAAATACTATCACCAAAAATTAGATTTGTAGCTTTTGCCAATTTTCGAGAATTTAGTTTTAAATATCATCTGAAAAAATGTACAGAAATAACTAATTTCCACGTTTTTACTTACAAAGGGACTTCAAACTTTTACAATTTTAAAAAATAAATCCAAATAAAGTTGATATTTTTTATATTAGATACACTGAATGGCAAATATATTCAAACCAGAATTCTATGTATCACCGCAAGCAGAATATGCAATTTTTTTTATATTTGATAAGTTAAAATGTGTAAAAAAAAAAAAATAAATAAAAAAAATTTTTGCAAAAGAGTACAGAAAAGGCTACTCAATGAATAAGATTTGTCAGATCATTTGTTAAAACATAATTAATAAAAACAGAAAATAGATAAAAATGTATACAACACCATAATACTCCTGGGCACAAATTATAAGACAAAATGTTTTAAATTTTCATTTTTTTTTGAAAGTCACACTACTGCACTGTATAACATATTCCATCATAATATAACTAAATTGTTCAATATAATTTCCCTTTGAACTAAATGAAGGTCTAATTTGATGGCACAATGATTTAGTAATAATGTGCTTGTGCCATGAATCTTAACCATATACAATTTGTAAAGTTTCAGTAAATTATGAATTTTATAAGAGCATGCTACAAGGCTTTCACTGATCACCAGAATTAAATTGCAATGCTTCGATTTTGAACCTAAACTTAATCTTTAAACTCATTTCCTCAAAAATGGTAACAATTTGTAAAGAAATATTTTGTGTCATTATTTATCATGTCAATCCCCAACTTTCAAATTGAGTTTAATACCACGGTTCCAAAATCAACTTGTCCAAGAGCAGAGAAGCCATAAATATTCATAGAACTGCAGATCTCCAGCCTCTGATTGGTCATCTCCCACATTAACCCCATGCCTGTCTTTGTACACTGGTGCAAATCTTTTTTGGCATCACCTGAAATGAACCACATACTACACTAGCTCGTTAACCATTACCCCATACTAAGGCTTCTATCATTAATATTGTTACTCATGCACTTGATTCAAATTATGAACTTTCATTACTAAAGTCATTCTTGCTTTTGATTTATTTATTTTAGTGTCAAAGAATCTATATAAGTGAAATGAAGTGTCTGTCTGTCAGTCTTTTTATTTAGACGATATTAAATGCCGGTGCTTCTGCTAATATAAAATAAAATCTTGAATCTTTGTTTTCTGTTTCCTTTCAGACGATTTCTCGTATGTTTGAAGAAATGAAAGGCAAGTTCTTCATTCGGACACTGAGTAAAAAAACTGGACGTTACATGATCAAGAAACCTCGAACTCAAACTGTTGCAGCCCAATTTAATGAAAGTCTCCTGTCTTTGATTGATACCATGAAACGGTAAACAATTCTTGTAGTTTCATAAAATTCAAGCCATCTCTTTTAAAAGTTCACAAAATTCATAAGGAGCATTGGATTCTGTCTAGTTTTGCAGAACAAGTTGAGAGTTGTGATTTTTTTTTGTTTTTTTTTTTTTGTTTTGTTTTTTTTTTGGGAGAGGGGTACTCCTTTTTAGTTTCGGCCTTTTCATATTTCCATGAAATTTTTATTCATAAATAATCAGAATAATTCATTCTTTTATACTGCCATTCTTTTATTCTGCCATTCTTTTATTCTGCCATTCTAATCTTCTAATTTTGTCATTCTATCTTTTCAGATGCAATCCATTTTTTGTCCGTTGCATCAAGCCCAATATAAACAAGACGCCATTGCATTTTGATGATGTCATTGTCCTTGACCAACTCAGGTACACTGGGGTGCTTCAACTCATAGAAATCCGCAAGAAAGGATACCCTGTTAGGATCAAATTTCCAGTTTTCATTGATAGGTAAGCAAGAATTTGAATGTTGGAATCAAATCTACATTTTTTTTTTTTTTAATCTCGCATAAGGCAATAAAGCCACCAAGATGCAAGAGCTTACTGAGTGTTAGAGAATGAATTAGAAGCTGAGACAAAAATTAAGGAGAGAGAGAAAAATAAAAACAAGAATTGGCATTGCATTTAAATTTTATAAGAATAAACTTGACTGGGAAGCAAGAAGCCAGAAGAAATTTACTCAAGTGAAGAGTGTGAAAAGAAAGTGTTAACAAAGAACTTAGGGTTACGTCTAGCAGCCATTTCAACTGTAAATTGATGAGACCTTGCTGCCAATCTAGTACTGCACTTAAATTCATAAAGTCTACATACCATAGAGGAAAGCTCATCAGAACAATTACCATGAAAGTATTTATAGGAAAAACACAGGGATGCTATGTTACAGGGATGGGAAACTAAACTGAGAATGAGATACCATGTCAGGACCAATAACATTGCAGATTCTTCTTTGGATTATATATATATATATATATATATATATATATATATATTTTCTGCAGTGTTACATTAGAACATGCACATATCCACTACAAAATTGTACATTTTTGTTTCAACGTCAAAAAATGAAAACCTTTTTTAAATGTCTCATCAGGTGGGGAATCATGATGTTGCTAGTAAAACAGTTTTAGTAATATTGTGATTCCCCACCTGATGAGATGTTTAAAAAGTTTTCCCTTTTTTGACGTTGAAACAGAAATGTACAATTTTGTAGTGCATATGTGCATGTTCTAATGTAACACTACATAACAAATAAATAAATATTTACAGCTCTACTTTTTGTATTGAGTACTGTTTTTATATTAATGTTTTGAACACTGAGATCTTACTGTTCGTTCATCTACACTTTGAGATATATATATATATATATATATATATATATATATATATATATATATATTTATTAAAGACATTTTTATGTTTAACGTTCTTTTTTTATAGATACAAGTATTTAAGTAAATGCTCTGTTTATAATAAACAGTATTAAATAACATTTACTGGCCTGAATGTCCAAGAAATTTTCATAGAAAATATTCGTCCTTTGACAGGATTCGAACCTGCATCCTATACGGAACCGTCATTTACACTGACGTGCCTTACCGTCTCGGCCACAAAAGAGCGTTCGGTAGGCAAGGTCGAATTTACTGCTTATAAACTTCAATCTTCCATGAATCTCGTACATTCATAACTGCTCTGGCGTATCAAATGTAAACAAATGACGTCATATATTAAGAAATGGACAAAAGTCCGACAATTTATTTATTAAAGACATTTTATGTTTAACGTTCTTTTTATAGATACAAGTATTTAAGTAAATGCTCTGTTTATAAAAATATTTAACTGTTTATTATATAACATTTTTAGGCCAATAAATGTATCTTAAAAAGAATCTATTAAACGTAAAATGTTTTAATAAATAAATTGTCGGATTTTTGTCCATTTCTTATATATATATATATATATAATATCACTTAATGATTAGTAGAGATAATTCCAAGGGGGATATAAATCCAAAGAGAGCTTAATGTCTCTTCCCCCTAAAAAAAACTTTTAATATTGAAATCTGTCTTTCCGCCTCTTTTATTCCCCTTTTAACATTAAAACTTTTCTCTCTCTTTTCTTTTCCGTGTGTCTGAATAAATTGAACTCCATTCATTTTGTAAAATTTGGTCTGAAAAGATGGATTTATGAGTCCACAAAATAAACTATTACCTACCAAATGGATTTTTAAGGATTCTGTATTCATTATATATATATATATATATATATATATATTCTCAACTCTCCCATTGAATTTGATATATGAGGGTCAAGCAGATCAGTTCCTAGGAACTAACAGCCTGACTACCAGCACATGAGATTTGATTATAGTGGTGAAGTTTTTGTGCAGAACCACATCCACACTATATATATACACACACACACATATATGTGTGGTTAGGTAAATGAAATAACTAGTTATTAGCAATTGTATATGCACGTGCAGGCATGCATACACAGGTAAACAAATAAATAATTACCAAATTTAGCCAATAGGTGTAGACATAATATTGCTCAATGCCATTAGACAGAGCTAAGAAATATATATTAATAAATAAACATATAGCTACATTTGGTGTGCAACTTAAGTTTCATTGGTTACCCAACTCGTCAGGCACAAGATATAGCTTATTGTTTATTTAAAAAAGAAATATACAGATGTTCATGGGAGAAACACTGATTCATAGTTTGGATTTAAAATAGTACAAAAATAGTACAAAAACAATACTAGGGTTAAAGCGCCGGAAATGAGGTGCAGGTATGAGTCAATAAGAAAAAAGGGATTGAAGCATGTTTAAAATTTGAATTGGGGATGCAGCTTTCAAGGTACATTTGAATGGTCAAAGGGAGTTAATTGGTGTAAGCCCTAAAATGAAGGTGAACAGATAATTAAATTTAGACAAAAAGTAAATTATCCAGAATTACAATATTTGAAGAGAAACATTTTTCTATGCATACAACTAGACATAAACTCATTCCTCTTATTAAGTAGATTTAAATTATTAATATTTTTAGGATTAGTTTTTTTCTAGTAAATACAGATTGCATTGGTCCCCTCAGCCTGAAAATGGATTGATTTAAGCAATGAATTCCTAATTCACTGCAGGTGTGTAGCTGTTTTGATACACCTGTAGAACTTTGAGAGTGTTGTGGCATTTTCATATTCTTTTTTGTTAAGGGTCATTTTGTGATGATAAGAATGTTTTTTCCAATTATTTGCTGTTGATATATATAAATAACGGTTTAAAGAATAAATTGAGTTCAACATAATTACAATTGTGTTCTGGGGAGAGTTTTTTTTTTGTTTTTGCATTTTAGGTTTATATTCAATAAATTAGTTTACAATTTTTTTTTTTTTTATCTTTTTGCTAAATATTTTTACTCCTATAAAATTATTTCTCCTATAATATCAATAAGTTAAAAATGAAAATAAACAAAAGAAATATTTAGATTTTTTTATTTTTCAATTAGCATTATGTTTGAGTTGTTCTTTTGAACAGTAAAATTAATGTCAACCAGCTTAGAGACTGAGAAGTCTTACCAAAGATAAATTTGCTGCCCAACAGGAATTGAACCAGTACTCCTTTTTTCCCATCCAGGAAGTCATTTCTTGATCGATTGTGTGCCTTACCAATTAGGCCACAGAAAATCATCACGATGAAGCAAGATTCAATTATTTTATTTCAGAAATGTGCATCTCAAAGTCTATAACTGCTAAATTTATTTTTATAACTAAATCATAAACAAAATTCCATAATCTTTTGTGTATAGATCATTCAGGAATACAAGATGCAGTTAAAAATGCAGGGAAATTCCAGGGGAAAAAAAAAGTTCATTCTCGTGTATAAAATGCTTCTGATTACCCAGATTGACATGCACTTGATGATTTGTAAGATGAACAAAGTTAAGTCTGGAAACTACTTATATGGGTGAGACCGCTTGGGAATACCAAGTGCTGTAAGTTTGGATGTGTGGGTGGTGTAATAAATAATGGCTCGGAATTGTTAATTAGAGAGCCGAGTTCCAATTTCAGTCAAGTTTGTTATATTCACTTACCTGCAAATATTCTTGGGAAAGATTTGATTCCACCTCTTCTCCCCCCCACCAACTATTAGTTAATTATTAAGACTTGTATTAGTAAATGATTATTATCTCCAAAAAAATTATTACAATCTAAAAAAATATTTCTGGCTTTAAATAACCTGCAAAAGGTAGATTATCCATAAAATAAATCATTCTAATTGATACTATCAGGTATCCGTCTATAGTTCTGAGATGAGGTATTATGTACATTATTTACATTATTTGGACTATTGTCCACATCTTTGTCACCATATTTATTTCAATGTTTCGGCCGTTGTATGCTCCGGACTTCTTCAGGTGGAGAACTTTAAGAGGGAAAATTAATAGGAGATAACTGATACCTGACATGGCATGTGGAACTAGAACTGTCTACCCCAGTGAGGAAATAAAGGATTCAGTTCGACATTCCAACCATCTGAAGAAGGCCGGAGCGTACACCGGCCGAAACGTTGTAATAAATATGGCGACAAAGATGAGGACAATAGTCCGAATAATGTAAATAGTGATACTATCAGTTTTTACATTTGAAATAATGTCCTCATCTTTATTCATATTATGACATTTTGGTCACTGTGACCTCTGGCCTTCTTCAAGTGACTGTCAATCCGCGTAAACTTCAGAGAATTTTGAACTGAAACCCTTTATTTAATCTTTAAGAATAGATTGTTTTTGTTCCAATGTCCTTGTCTAGAGATATTTTGTTTTGTCTTTTTTTAGCACTGTTGAGTTATTTCTACTTTAGTTTCTAATACCAGGCCCAGGAATTGAACTCACAATTACCACTCCACCAAATTCACAAACCAATGCCTTAATCTGTTTTGACTTGGAGCTTGAAGACTTTCTGTGAAGCTTGACTCCTCTGCTGCCTCTTTGCTTTCTTAACTCTGTCTCAGAAATTCAGACACAAATACTCAGATCTTATTGACTCATGATTTTGATGATTTTTTTTTTTTTCACTTTTCAGATATCAGTGCCTGCTGAAAGAAACTGTGTCAGAATACCAAATGCCAAATGAAGTCTGCTCCAAAATTTTGGCCACCATCTGCCCAGCCAGTGAATTACAATATCAAGTTGGTGCCAGTAAAGTAAGTATCGTTATCATCTTGAAGAAGAGGTGTATTAATTGAATCACTCAATTTTGCTGCATCTTAGCACTATTCTATGGGTCAACACAGTCTTTGACCTCTAAACTCTGTGTTGTTATAAAAAGCAATAATAATAAGATGGAGTCAAATAAGAAATAATGGTAATATTAGCCATTTCCTTATGAGGAAATGTTCGACATTCATTGACAGCAAACCTTGGCCATTGGGCTGGGATCAAAGTGTAGTATCAGTTCTTCTCATCTCTAATGATAATATCAGCTGTTTCCTTATGAGGAAACCATCAGCATTCATTGACCAAGCAGCAATGCTACTCATGTTACATTTTTCTCCACCCCTGAGCATAGAGATCAAAGTGTAGTATCTGTTCTCCTCATCTCTAATAATAGCCATTTCCTTATAAGGAAACATTCACCATTCATTGACCAAGCAGCCAGTACTACTTGAATTACACTTTTCTCCACTGCCTTCCATCAGGCTAAGAAGAAAGTGTAGTATCTGTTCTCCTCACCCTCCTTTCCTTATAAGGAAATATTCAGCATTCAATTGATAGTAGCACTGGGCAGCCAGTGCTACTATCAATTGAAATTTATAAAATCTTTCTGTTCAAACATTTTTTTCAGGGAAATAGGTTTTTCAAGTCCAGTAGCTGTTATTGCTCTTTCCAATATTGATGGGCCGTTTCCTTCCTAACCTTTTGTTTGAAGTAGTGTGGAATGCCAACATCTTGATTATGTCATTATTTTCTCTTTGATTTATGTGTGCTGCCCATTTTAATTGCTGCTGTTGAAAAACATCAAGTGATGTGGTTTCTGTTATTTGATGCATTCTTTGTGATTATGTAGCACCAATCCAAGAAGATAAAAGAAGGATAGTCCTCAGTAAGACAGGGTTCAGTTGCTGGAAGCCATTTTTAATCCTTGATCCAAGAAAGCAGTTGCATGCAGCTGACAGTTTAGTTTTTTCTAAATGAGGTTGATGCCAAGCATGATATCCATATGAAAGTCTCAATCTGACTTGAATTTTTAGGTTAATGTTCTGGTTTTGTAGCAACTTGTGGTATTATGTGAAACTACCCAGAGTTCAACCTATTCCCTACTCAATTTCCTTATCTTCTATCCCAAATTTGTTACAACTGATTATTATCGTCCAGAGGATTTGAATAAATTAGGAATAACAATAATAATAATATTCATGGCGACTATGTCAGGCCAAAGGCTATGGATAAAAACATCAACAATAAAATCAATTCAAACATGTAATTGTTCTAATAAGAATATTGGTAGGATTATAAGACATCACAAGCTGTACAAAGTTGTACTTATAACTACAAAAGATAAGAAGTTGTGGAGAGCCATGATCACCTAAATCCTGAAGAGACATGGCATATAAAGTGAGAAATGAATGACAAAACAGCAACTAGAAGAGATAGTAAGGAGAACAAGCATTGCTTATAACTACTAAGGATAGGAAGTTGTGGAGAGCCATGATCACCCACAGCTTGAAGACTCATGGCATATAAAAGAAGAAATCAATGGCAAAACATGAATTATAAGGAATAAGAAGATAAACATTACTTAGAATTACAAAGGATAGGATGTTGTGGAGAGCCATGATTGCCAAATGTTCTGAAGAGTCATAGCACATAAAGAAAGAAATGAATGGTAAAATACAGACTGCAAGGCACAATAAGGTGGCAGACATTAATTAGAACTACAAAGAATAGGAAGTTGTGGAGAGCCATGATCATCTGTTTAGGCAAAATAAGTTCTAGGTCGGATGTGGACAAGCTATGCCTGCTTTCTTCAATTTTAAATTATGGAATTTTCACTATTTAAAATTTTTGTCATTTGGAAAATAAAATTCATTTAATTAAAATTCAACAATTAAATTTAAACAATGGATATTTCAGGACCTGCGTCCCAACATAAAATCTCGCAGGTCCTGCATGGAGTCCATCCTCCTCTTGACGACTCCCTAGACCTTCCTAGTATGCAGAATATTCGATGACTGCTACAATGTGTTCCCAAATTCTTATTTAAACAATGGATATTTGGCATGATGTAAGCACAAGACTTTGAAAATAACATTCTTGACATTATCTGTCTATATTTCTGAGATGAGGTATTATGTACACTATTTACATTATTCGGACTATTGTCCTCATCTTTGTCACCATATTTATTACAACGCTTCAGGTGGTTGGAATGTCGAACTGAACCCTTTATTTCACTCACTGGGGTAGACTGTTCTAGTTCCATGTGCCATATTTAATGGATGGCAGTTATCAGATATCTCCTGTTAATTCCCCTCTCCAAGTTCTCCACTGCCTTAACCGAGTATTGAACACACACTCTTTGGGTCCTATCACTGGATCTAACCAATGTCTTTATCCACTGTGCCATGTGTCTTTGAGGACATCTGTGTATGAACCTGGCATGTGGAACTAGAACAGTCTACCAGTGAGCGAAATAAGGGGTTCAGTTCAACATTCGAACCACCTGAAGAAAGCCGGAGTGTACAATGGCCGAATCGTTGTAATAAATATGGTGAGAAAGATGAGGATAATAGTCCGAATAATGCAAATAATGTTCTTGACGTTAATGTTGTCAAAAGTTATTCAGAAGAATATGCTAGTAATATGAGACGACTGAGGAAATATATTTAGATATTGTTGGTTAGAGTAAAGTACCGGATTTGAATTAAAAAGCAATATTAAAAAAGGCGCTTTTCTTTTTTTCCTTCACCTTGAATTTGTTTTTTCATTTTACCCCAAGCAAGGCAATAAAGCCACTAAGACACAAGGGGGTTACTGATCTTTAGTGAAGGAGAACATTAATTAATGTTTTCATAAGACAGTATGAGCAGGTAAAGAAATGTTCTTGACCTGACCCACTTTCCAAAATCTATATTTCAATGACTAAACATCTGAATATATTGCAAGGTGGGTTGGGCCCAAAACTCTTTAGCAGTCCCTGACATAAAAAGCCACCCCCATAATATGAGACAGCTGGGGAAGGTATTTTAATCTCACTGACAAGAGAAGTGAATAAAATTCTGCTTAAAGACAAATGGTATGTCACGATTTAACTTTGCAGGTTACGCCCAATGAGTGTTTCTTTATTTTTTTTTTCTTAATCAGAGCTGCATGTAAAGGGCATGATCAATATGCCAATAAAGAGTTCATATTTATTTGATAAAATCATATTTATAGCTTTTTATACATGAATGCACCTCTCCACACTTTCCAGCCAGTCTACATCCATACAACAGAAAAATTTATCTATTAAGGTAAAAGTATATTGAATGTGAACTAATTTCAGAATCCTTTATGGTAAATTTAGATACAGGTTTGTATATATCTCCTTTCGTCGCAACACTCGTACTGATAAATTATGAAATATATAAAAATAATAGCAACACTTCTACTTAGAAAAAGACAGTTAAAATTTCTGGGGCAAATAATGAGGAAAGAAGGATTAGTAAATTTGATACTCACAGGACATATTGATTTGTTTTTTTTTTTTTTTTTTACAGATTATCAACCCTTTTTAGAGTATTCAAATTCTTTTTTCTTTTTTTTTTTTGTAAGAGAATATTGCATTAAGTTTCTTGAGAATAACAATCATTTGTTTCCAGAAGGGGGGGTTCTACTATTTAACCCATAGCTGGGGGATGATGATTCATACCTTTACCAATGGTATTTGCATGTAAGTGAATGTAACAAATCCAAGTGGAATTCGAACTCTGGTCTCCAATTTCTCATTTCGTTATCCATTACACCACCTGCCAATCCCAGGACATCCTGAAGGCAAGAGAGACAGAGGGAAAGAACATGTCACCTAAGAAGCTTAGATGGCAGAACAGAGACTAGGAAGGATAGTAGGATTAAATAGAACTGCAAAGTATAGGAAATGGTGGAGGCCGATGATCGTTATGTCCTAAAGAATGTAAATGCATTAGTTATTCATCATAAGGGTTCTGGCCAGAAATTTTACTTGAAGAATGCAGTTGTGATTTTTTTTAATCATTTCACCCCAAGTAAGGCAATAAAGCCACTAAGATTCAAGGAGGTTACAGAATATGAAAAAATATAAGGAAAAAAAACATTAAGGAGAGAGAACAATAAAATAAGAATTAAGAAGACAGAAGATAACAATTGACATTGCATTTAAATTTTTGAAGATCAAAGTTGACTGGGAAGCAAAAAGGCAGAAGAGCGTTCCACAAGCGAGAAGTGCGAGAGATGAAAATGTTAACATAGAACTTACAGTTGCATCTAGCCATTTCAACTATAAAATGATGAGACCTTGCTGCCAATCTAGTCTCTCTCTCTCTCTCTATGATCCTGTCTCTTCAAGATGTTGGCAATCATGGTTCTTCACAATTTCCTTTTCTTTGTAGCACTTAATAAATTTTGTCTTTTCATTATTTCTCCTAATCCCTGTTCTGCCATCCATTTACTCAAGATCACTAAGTAGGTTATCCTCTGTCCTTCTTGTCTTCAATCTGTCCTGTGAGTATAAGATTTTCCAAGCCTTCTTTTCTCAATATTCAACCTAGGAATTTCAACTGTTTCTTCCTGATTTTAAACGTAAGTTTCCTTTTTGTTTCCTTCTTCTCTAAAACGTTGTTGCTCACATGTTCAGTCTGTGGTATTCTCAGCATCCTTTTGTAGAACCACATTTCTGTTGCTTCAAGTCTCTTCTTCATCTGTGAAGAGATTGTCCAGCATTCACTGCCATATTGAATGGTTGATAAGACTTCACCATAGAGGTAGTGAATTTAGTACTGACATAAATTCATGAAGTCTAGGTACTATAGAAGATACCTCAGAGTCTCTATAAAGTCCTAACTAGTTCCCTTATGTACAATTTGTCTGTGGGGGTGGGGAATAAAAATAGAGGCAAATTCATCAGGACAATTATCATGAAAGTATTTCTAGCTAAGGCAGAGGGAATCTACATTATAGCGGTGGGAAAGTGACTAAATCTGGGATGCCAGGTCAGGACCAATAACATTGCAGATAAAACCATTTAAATGTTCTTGTAATACACACACACACACACACACACACATATATATATATATATATATATATATATATATATATATATAAGAACATTGAGTCAACACTCAGTGGCGACAGGCTGTTTCATGCTGGGTGTAATCGTCAGGCCTGATGAAACATCCTGTCGCCTCTGAGTGTTGACTTCAATGTTCACTTTTATATTTATATTTACATACTGTCTATCTCTGATTTTGAGTACTTTATCCCATAAATATAGCACACCTTAAAACTATATTTCTTCATATATATATATATATATATATATTAAAGAGAAGAGAGGTGACGCAAACGTTTTTGGTTGTAATGTGGATTTATTTAGAAAAAAATATTATGCTTTGTTTTACATAATTTTACGACACGTGTTTCTGGTCTCACGACCGTCTTCAGGTAAAAGCGGAGATTTCCACATATTATTAAAAATAATTAATTTTTTCCTTATGTTCAATATTCTCGATATGAGACATTCTCTGTTTTTGTGTTAGTAATCCAAATTTCTTTCTTGAATTGGCAATGAAGAGTTCTGCGTGAAGGGTCATAAAACAATTAAGGTTGGTTCAGCGAAATGATGAATTAGTTATCGGTATTTTATCTTTATATTTTATATAAAAAAATAAAAATAAAAACTGATAAGTGAAATATACATATTTATATTTGATATTTAAATAATAATTTTTGAATAATTTAAGTAATTCGATGACATTTATTTGTTTTAAAAGATGTATAGTCTATTATTAAAATTAAGAATAATATTTTAAAATTGTAGTTCAGTATGAAATATTCATATACAAACAACTCTTTTAGAAAAAATCTTTATGAATACAAGTACAAATTTAATGGCGAAACAAATGTGCCAAAAACTTTGTCATTGAAAAAGACCAGACGACATGCATTGAACGGATGTCATCATTCATTTGAAAAAGACACCCCTACCCTACCTTGACTTAACATCTTTCGAAAGTAACTAATATGTTAATACAATAGTTGTCAATGAAAAAGAATACCCCTTGTTAAAATGATTGGTTTTTCCATAGAAATGACTATTATGAATGTATGTGTTTATAAAACTCAATAAATTTCAAAATAAGTTATTCCAAAATTTGCTTGAAAATAAAACAGAACTAGCAATTTTATATAATTCTATAATTGAGTCTGATTTTTTTTTTTTTGCTTCTATATTTGAAACATAATAATTCCTGTGTAGCGATGGAGCCACATTTTTAAATAAGTAAATTTATAATATTTATGCTCTTCAGATGTGCATTGAGCACTGTTTTGTAAAAATAAAAATATTAATAAGACTACCGGATTATATATCTTACTGTTCTTTCTCTTTATTATAATATATATATATATGCAACAAGTACTTATAAACAAAAGTAAAACTGTAAAGAGACACTCATAAATATTCTTCAGATTAACTGAAAAGTTTAGATAAAATATGGCAGGTACTAAATTTCATTAGTCATTCATTACCAACCTTCATTTGATTATTCTATTCAGTAACCTTTCCTATATTACGACATTTTGGCGACGAGGATTACAACTAATATATATATATATATATATATATATATATATATGTGTGTGTTTGTGTGTGTGTAATATTTCAGATATAACTAAAAATGGATCTGTAAAAAGACCAAAGAAAAACTTATCTTTCCTTGATAAAGTCCATCATAAGACAAAACATGTTGGCTAAGATAATTTTTCCTTTTATCTTTATTCATAATATATGTGTGTGTGTGTGTGTGTGTATAATACAGGAAAAGCATGTATACATTTTTTTTGTTTTCTAAAACAGTTACAAATTTGTGTCTGTCTGCTTCTGTGATAAAATATGTGATTGTATGGTTGTTCATGTTTCCGAAGGAACTGACCCAGCCAATTCTTTTTCAAGTTCCCAAATTCTTCTGATGTAAATGCCAAGAAAAGAATGAAAGACAAACTTCAAAGCAGAATGTGTCATGACAAAAAAAAAACCATGATTCAAATCTTAGTTCAGGGGCACAAGAGTCCTTGCCCTCATCTCATTATTTACATTTGGACAGACAGGGGTGTTGTCAATTTCTTCTGAAGCATCCAAACCTGACTTCAACGAATTCTCTCCAAATTCCATTCTAAATTGTAGTTAACAAACCAGACAAACAAGAATTTAGCTTCCTGACATTGAGAAAAGAGCACACATCAGAAATTAAGCACAAAATCTCTCTCTCTCTTTTCTCTCACTCTCTCTTTTTTTTCTCTCTCTCTCTCTCTCTTTTCTCTCTCTCTCTCTCTCTTTTCTCTCTCTCTCTCTTTTCTCTCTCTCTCTTTTTTCTCTCTCTCTCTCTCTCTTTTCTCTCTCTCTCTTTTTTCTGTCTTTTTTCTCTCTCTTTTCCTCTCGCTCTCTTTTTCTCTCTTTCTCTTTCCTCTCTCCCTTTCTCCTTCCTCTCTCCCTTTCTTCTTCCTCTCTCTCTCTCTCATCTCCATTTTGCTTCAAGGAAGCCTGGTTGAATTCACCAGTTGCTCAACTGATGATATATCGACACTTTATTATGAGATAAAGCTTTGTCTACGATTATTATTTCGACTCTTATGGATTTTCATCTTCAGTTTTTTGGGGTTTTTTTTATAAGTCAAGAAGAGGGTACAAATGAAAAGGTTAAAAACTGTCAATGTTCTTCATGACATTGAAGTATATATTAAGTGCTTGATCTTGTGAATATTTCCAAAATCTCACATTTATATTTCTTTCTTATCTTTTCATACCTGTTTGGCTTTTTTTTATCTTTTCCTTAATGATTCATGGCTAAATACATTACTGATGATGTTAAAAGACCCCCAAACCCTTAATGATCCATGGCTAAATACATTACTGATGATGTTAAAAGACCCCCAAACCCTTAATGATTCATGGCTAAATACATTACTGATGATGTTAAAAGACCCCCAAACCATTAATGATCCATGGCTAAATACATTACTGATGATGTTAAAAGACTCCCAAACCCTTAATGATCCATGGCTAAATACATTACTGATGATGTTAAAAGACCCCCAAACCCTTAATGATTCATGGCTAAATACATTACTGATGATGTTAAAGACCCCAAACCCTTAATGATCCATGGCTAAATACATTACTGATGATGTTAAAGACCCCAAACCCTTAATGATTCATGGCTAAATACATTACTGATGATGTTAAAAGACCCCCAAACCCTTAATGATCCATGGCTAAATACATTACTGATGATGTTAAAAGACCCCCAAACCCTTAATGATTCATGGCTAAATACATTACTGATGATGTTAAAAGACCCCCAAACCCTTAATGATTCATGGCTAAATACATTACTGATGATGTTAAAAGACCCCAAACCCTTAATGATTCATGGCTAAATACATTACTGATGATGTTAAAAGACCCCCAAACCCTTAATGATTCATGGCTAAATACATTACTGAGGATGTTAAAAGACCCCAAACCCTTAATGATTCATGGCTAAATACATTACTGATGATGTTAAAAGACCCCCAAACCCTTAATGATTCATGGCTAAATACATTACTGATGATGTTAAAAGACCCCCAAACCCTTAATGATCCATGGCTAAATACATTACTGATGATGTTAAAAGACCCCCAAACCCTTAATGATTCATGGCTAAATACATTACTGATGATGTTAAAAGACCCCAAACCCTTAATGATTCATGGCTAAATACATTACTGATGATGTTAAAAAGACCCCAAACCCTTAATGATCCATGGCTAAATACATTACTGATGATGTTAAAAGACCCCAAACCCTTAATGATCAATGGCTAAATACATTACTGATGATGTTAAAAGACCCCCAAACCCTTAATGATTCATGGCTAAATACATTACTGATGATGTTAAAAGACCCCCAAACTCTTAATGATTCATGGCTAAATACATTACTGATGATGTTAAAAGACCCCCAAACCCTTAATGATTCATGGCTAAATACATTACTGATGATGTTAAAAGACCCCCAAACCCTTAATGATTCATGGCTAAAAACATTAATGATGTGTACCAAAGTATCGAACATATATATTTCATAAAATTATATATAAAATCTTAATTATTTTGGTAAACTTGGACCTCCATTCCAGCAAAAAAATGCTGTGCCAAAAGGACAGTTTTTCCCTTGACACCACTATTATTTTACCTATCTTCACTGCTTGGCAATGTTGTTTTTAAAAAGCAATGCTTAGAATTGTAATAAAACCTAAACGTATGACAAAAATGAATTTATATATTTTTTGTTTTTGAGAATTGACAAAAATATAAAACACTATTTATTAGATTGTTTATTTGCAAGAATAATTTTATATTTACAATATTCTAAAAACTAATACAATTAAAACTAATGCAATATTTATCAGTTACAATTTATAAAGAAATAATTATGTTGTAGCATACCTATGAACGATAATTGATATACCCCCATTCCCATAAATACAATAGTAAATACTGTATGTTGGTCTGCAGTTAGAAATTCATTGTAGAATTCACTTGACTTACTTATAAGAGTTGACTACTACTTCTATGCACCACTAGTGAATCTTATATGTGTTGTTCTTGTCCAAAATATTATCGTTCATTACTAACCTTCATGTGAAAACAATTTTTTTTCTTAAATTTCTCAACATTCACTAAATTATTAAAATGTCAAGCAACTATGAGGAAATCCTTATTTACAATTTTATAAAGTTTGAATTGGTCAGCAATTAGTTGATGTTTTGCCAACCATTCCAATAAACATTATAATAGTGTAAATAAACAAAAACCAAATTATTAGATTTAGGTCAGGGGTTACCAACTATTTTTGGCATCATCTCCCATTTTCACATGGAAAAATTTTCCACCACCCACCTGTATAGTAAATATGCAAAATTGTTTGACTCATAAACTGACTTTATGACATAGTAAAAATACCAAAGGCAAGTAACAAATAATGTGAACTTAGGCCGCAGCCACTGTTACTGTAATTAAAGAATAAATGAAAGTAAAAGATTTATGGTCAAGGTTAGTTTTATGGTTAGAGTTAGTCGTGTTGTAAGTGTTGACAAAAAATAAAACAATTTTTGTTAGTCATTATAAAATGAAAAAGAATACATGCAACTAACAACTAATAAAAAATCAGTGAATATTTTTGTTTTTCTTGGTCATTTCTTATCTGATTTATATCGAGAAGAAAGTTATTTTGTCTGAAAAACTATTTCAATGTTAATGACCCTACTCAAAAAAGTAAAAGTTTGGTAAAAGTTTGTTACTGGTTCATAAACTGACTTTATGATGCGATAAAAATACCAAAGTAAGGCAACAAATAACTCTGACTTATGCAACAACTGCTACTTCTATGGCTGTATTAAAGACAGATGAAAGCAGACTTGACCATTGAAAACATACATGCATATATATATATATATATATATATATATATATATATAATTTAGTTTTATGATTAGGGTTAGCGTTGCAAGTGTTGACAAAAAAAAAATAAAACAATTTTCTTTTATAATTATAAAATTAATAATATACATGACTAACAACTAATAAAAATTCAGCAAATATTTTTTGTTTTTGGTCTTTCCTTCATGGATTTATATCCAAGAAAAGGTTATTTTGTCTGAAGAATTATTTGAATATTACTGAGCCTTCTGAAAACTATAGAAAATACCCAAAATATTTCTTGCTTGCAGGAATATTTAAATCTTATCTCAGAATATGACTCAGTTATTCCCATTTAGCCTCCTGTTTGTTCTTATGCAGGTTCTTTGAAGAGCTCCTTTTAATATTCTTTGCAGGTAACATATTGAAATAGCTTTTAATATTCAAAATCCTATATCGACCTCCATTTTCTGTTTAGTTGCTCATCACCCAGCTAACAATTGAAAATGCCCACCAGTGGGCAATATCACACAGGAAACCCTGATCTAGCTAATGCCTTATCATTATGTGGGAAGTAATTCTGCCACACCCTGTACTTCCACTTTGACCTTTATAATTTAGTTTTATGATTACAGTGTTAAGTGTTGACAAAATAATTAAACGATTTTTATTCCTCATTATAAAATTAAAATAATATACACTTCTAGCAACTAATAAAAATTCAGTAAATATTTTTGTTCTTCTTGTTCATCTCTTATCTGATTTATATCTGAAAAAAAATGCTTTTACATTTGAGGAACTATTTGAATGTTAATGTCCCCCCCCTCAAAACTATAAAAAATACCAAAATATTCATTGTTTGTGGGGATATTTGTATCTTATCTAGGAATGTGACCCAGTTATTTTCATTTAGCCACCTGTCTTTGTTTTGTTTTTTTATACAGGTTGTTTGTATATCTCCTTTGAATATGTTTTTTGGGTAGCGTATATTGAAATACCTTTTTGATACTCAAAATCCTATATCACACACAATTTTCTGTATAGTTACTCTCAACCAACAACTGAAATCACCCAGGCTGGGGAATCCTAATTTAGATAACTTTTGAACTTGAAGTAATTAATCAGAAAGTCCTAAGAACACACAAGACAAATATCATGATAAAAACAATTTGCAACATTGTGGATATTACCAATTTCAATGGTCATCCTTTCAGTACTTTAAACCATGAAATAATTTGTTATATTTTTTTTAAGGTTTAAAAAAAAAAACAACAAAAGATTAAGCTAACAGACATTGATATCTTTTATGGTATATAAAACACATTCCAAGAAACTCTAACCAAAAGACACTTTCTCTAAACTCCTGGTGATTGAAAATCAAAATGGTAGACCTCCATTCTTAATTGAATTTGAAGGACAAAACATCAAGTCATCTTGGTGGAAACTGAGCCTGACCTTCAAAATATTTAGGACCAGATATGGAGTACAAGAGATTTCAGGAAATGTATTCAATATTTTCATTCAAAAGAGGATATTTATTCTGTCTGAGTGATTGTCAGTTGGTAATAAGTGAATATTCTTTATGTTCTGATAGGGGGGGGGGTAAAAAGGAAATAAATCCAATAAATAAAATAATAATAACTAATAAAACAAATAAATTAATTTTCCCATGATGCAAGTTATAAAGACCCTAGAAAGGGTTTCTGGTCACATGTGAGATTTTATGACACCACTTTTGGAAAGGACAGAATCTCTTTCTCCTCCTGAACTACACAGTAATAGCATTCCCCACCCCTGGGGAATGTTAGTTTTCCCAGTCCTCTGGTGACTAAACATTTTCCACTTAACAACAACATCATCGGACATATTTTATCAGCCTTACTCTTGAAGTAGAGGCCCACCATCCCGATGCAGCATGAAGCTGACTTGATGTCATATAGGAATAAAGTGTCACTACCGACACTTGGGTTTGAACACGGATCGCCAGAGAGCAAGCACAGTTGACCTCATCTTGAAATAATTAGATCGCATGATGGGTAAAGGAAAAATGTATATATGGGAATTAGCAGCGTCTGACCGAGTATTTTTTTGAAGGCGTTACTATTGTTGTATCTGTGATTTACAAAGTCTCTCCTACAAACTGTCATTACAAAACTTAGGCTTGACCAGCTTTACCAGTTTGTATACTGACTTCCCATAAACCAGTTCAGAACCAAAAGGAAAATCTACTCAAGAGACCTTTTAAATTTATTTCAGTAAAGGAGTAAACGTCTGTAGCAGAAACTCGCTTACTGCAATGCTTTTTTCTATTTTCTTTGTTTATAAATTAAACACACACCTTCACCTAAAAAAATAGGCATGAAATCTACAAGCTTGTTAAAATTCACAGACTATTGTCCTCATCTTAGTTGTTATTATCAATGAGAAAAAGAAATCTTACTTAGAATAGACTGTACTAGAGGTAGTTTCACCCAATACATCAAGTTGCTACTAAGCCAAAATGTTCACCTGAAAACTTTAGTCATGTTTTTGAATAGTATTGTCAGATCGAGACTTTCATATGGATGTAATGCATGGCGCCAAATTCCTTCAGAAATACCTAAACTGTCAGCTGTATAAAACCACTTTCTAAGATTGATGAATTAAAAATAGCTTTGAGTGGGTGAAGTCTGAGAGTTTTAGCAAAGACCATCCTTCTTCAAAACTTGTGGATTGGAGCTACAGAATTGCAAACAAAGAACTGCACCAAATAATAAAAACGGCATCACTTCAAGACTTTCAACAGCAGCAATATCTAAAACAGATAACACATTTAACTCAAAGGGAAAATAATGACATAATCAAGATGTTGACATTCCACACTACTTCAAACAAAAGGGTGGGGCATGTACCGGGTGGGGCATGTCACTGGACTAAGTAACTCGCGTTCTGTGCTGGTTAATGGCATACCAAGACACATAAAGGACTTGCGTCACTATGTAGGCACAGATACGTCAACAAGTGACACTAGCAGTGAGTGCTCAGAAAGTGAACACATAATTACCGTCGGAGGTAGGGCTAGCACCTCTTCAGATGGTGAAGACTCTGTGCGTGAGGTTGTCAGACCAGAAGAATCCTCAGAAGAAGCTTCAGAACATTCTTCAGATGATGAAGACTCTGCGCATGAGGTTGTCAGATCAGAAGAAACCTCAGAATATAACACACAATCTCCTCCAACAGTCGCCCGCTCGGAGAAGCTTAAGAATAAAGAGGCCCGCCGCATGAGTGTCACTTATGTGACAGGGGGGAGTGTAGTGAACGAGATAATCAAGTACCCCGGAAAAAGTTCGTGTCTTGTGTGCGATCTGCGGGGAGGGATTGCCAAAAAGTCGTCAGCAAAACTCTTATAGCGACTTACCTCGTCAATCCAGCGACAGCGCGTCGCGTGTATTCTGTGACGAAAAAAGAAACAAGTCCGTCGCAGGAGTCGCTATAAGAGTATATTAATATGCAAATTACGGAGCATCCTATCCCGGCTGTCGACTAATGGAAAAAATGGGTTCTGCCGATAAAAGCAGTTGGTGTTGTCGACTCGGGGAAAAAGAAAATTCAAGCAGTTTTGGCTACGGCGTTCGTGAGTTATTTTCCTGACGCGTTACAAGTGATTTTCTTTCTTTGTGTTGTGAAAGCCACAAATTTGCTTTGAGAATGCTTACTCTTCAAGGACATACCACCTTTTGTTTGAACCCACTCATTTTTGAACTGAGCAAAACTATTGGGACACGTGACTGACAGGTGTTTTTTGTTGCCAAGGTGTTGCCTTTTAGATTGATTGTTTCAACATTAAATAACTGTGAATGACTACTCTTGGGTTTCACCTATAAAGATTGCATTTCTTGTTAAAAAGGATAAACCAATATGAAGGCAAGAGAGTTATCTATAGGAGAAAAGGAAGCCATTTTGATGTGGAGAAAAGAAGGAAAATCATTCAGAGCCATTGGACAAACATTGGAGATAACGAACACAATTATTTGTAATGTCTTGAAAAAGAAAGAAACTATTGATGTACTGAGTAACACGTCGGCCAAGGAAAACAACGACAGTTTTATGATAGAAACATTGTTAGAGTTGTGAGGAAAAACACAAAAACAACAGTCAGTGACATTGTTGCTGGTTGTAGCTGAGTGAAAATGTATCAGAAGGTAATTTATGTAAGACAAAGATTATGCATACTTATTATGCATTATCCCACAACACGTAGATCAAATAAAGAATATAAGGACAATTTGTATTGCAAGAAATTACTAAAAACAAAATGGTTAGAGATCCAACAATAAAGAGATTTTTATGTATACAATAGATATACATGCAAGGATAACAGAATGTTTGTTGATTGTGGCAATTGAGACAAGGTTATTAAGAATGTTCATGCAGAAATTTGGTCAATAAAAGTTAATGGTTTTGATTTGTTAGTGAAATTAAAATAATTTGGTTTCTGCAAGGAAAAATCTCAAATATGTTTGTTCAAATATTAGTGTGTCTGCGTGTGTTACTTGTTAGTTGGAATTTAAGTTGTGAAGTGTTGTTTGCCTTTAAATGTTGGGCTAAGTTGATGAATTGTACAATTACTGTTTGTGTAGTGAAAACGTTCACTTTTTAAGTCAATTGTAATTTGATTACCACACAAACAATGGTCAATTGTGTGTTGTGTTGAGTTTGTTGAGAATTTTGAAGTGATGTTGAGTCAGTGAATTGACACGTGTGGAGTTTGGTAGCATCTTATGAAACTTGATGACTGACTGACTTGAATTGAGTTATGCGGTTGTTTATATAGACTTTGGGGTTTAAAAATCGGCTCCAGAGAGCTTCAGTGAGAAAAAGGATCTGTTTTGACTTTGCTACAGTTTAGTGTTTCTTAACCAATAGAAGATTGGATTTACTGAAACGAAGTGATGATTGGTTAAGGCTTTTTTTAGGGAGGAATACATCTCTCTGAAAGGGGTGAAAGGCTAATGTGGAAGATTCCACAACATCAACAATAACCACAGTGAAGGGCTGGAGGTTTTACAATTCACCATTCGAAGAAGTCTTTGAGAGTAGAAATATGAACCACTCATCAGCAGGAAGAATAGGAAGGCCAGATTGGAATTTGCAAGGAAATCCAGAGATGAATGAAAAAAGTTCTGAAAGTTTTATGGACTGATGTGGCCATGATTAATCTCTACCAAAGTCATGGAAAGACCAAAGTCATGGAGAAAGTAAGGATCTGCTTCTAATCCAAAACTTACAAATTCATCTGTGAAGCATGATGGAAGCAATGTCTTGGCTTGGGATTACATGACTGCTTCCGGAACAGGTTTATTCATATTTATTGATGATAGCAGTAGAATGAATTCAGAAGTCTATAGAAAGATTTTGTCTACCAATTTACAGAGAAATGCATCCAATCTAATCGGGTGAAAGTTTCTCATGCAGCAGGACAATGACTCAACATATATTGCCAACAACACAAAGGATTTCATCAAGGGGAAAGAAGTGGACAGTTTTAGACTGGCCAAGTCAATCACCAAACCTTAACCTAATAGAGCATGCTTTACATCCTCCTGAAGAGGAGACTGAAGAAAGAACCTCTCTGCCACCGAAACAAGAACTGAAAGAGGCCGTGTCAATATGTCCAGAAAAGCATCACATATCAAAGAATAGCACAATTTTGTGATGTCAATGGGTTGCAGGCTTGATGCAATTATTGCAAGAAAGGGTTATGAAATCAAATATTAAATGTTATTTACTTTAAGACTATTTAATATTTCATTTTCAGTCAGTGGGGGTGATCTGATACAAAAGGTGACATGGGTTAAGCTGTTTTAACACATCTAAATATGAATAACAGAAATTCTGAACACTTGTCTCATATTCATCTTTTGATCTTAAACCTAAATGTCTTCAGTGAACAACAAAAAACAAAGGAATTAGCCTTAACATTCCAATACTTTTGGAAGGGACTAATATATATATATATATATATATATATATATATATATATATATATATATATATATATATGCACACACATATATATATATATATATATATATATGTATGTATAACTCCAATGGAACATGATATTTAGTATTTTAAAATTTATGACTGAATGTTCTTTGAGCATTTATCACATTCCACAGGTACAAAAAGCAATTAAAGGTGGAACAACAATAAAAACATTTTTTTTTTGCCTGCCAATAAAATTAGAATACTTGGAAAGCCAATAGCTGTGTGTAAATCTAACAGTTCTCTCCCACCCACAAAAAATAATAAATCTGAAATGGACTTAGTCTGGTACAAGGCTAATATTGAAATGAAGGTTGGAACATAGTCTTTTAGCAGTTCGTCACATAGGGAACTTGTGTGTGTGTGTGTGTGTGTGTGTGTGTGTGTGTATATAAGTGAACATTGAATTCAACACTTAGATGCAATAGTCAGGCCATGAGTGCTGTGTTTTTTCTTGGCTACTTATATAAAAATATAGGAAAAACAAAGATTATCAATCCAAATAAATACAAATTAAAAACTGCTCCCACCAAAATAATAGTTAGAATAAACTACAACAATCAACACCAAAATTGAATAAATAGCTTTAATTATCTTCCCAAACCAAAACAAAACTATTAAATAAGCGATATGAACAAATTTTTACTATGTTAATAAAAACACCAATTAAAATAAGAATAAAAAAATAAATATATAAGATAAGAAATAAAAATAAAAATAAAATAATTTAACCTAACTAAATAAATAAACAAAAAATAATTGCCAAAATAGACTACCCACAATGCACCACTGACCTGTATATATAAACAACCAAGAAAAAAAACAACACTCGTGGCCTGATGATTGTGTCTAGCATGAAACAGACTGTTGCCACTAAGTGTTGACTTCAATGTTAACTCATAATTGATACAGTAATGAGATTTTAGCTTTGGTTTTTGAAACATGGTAATTCCCGTGTAGCAAAGGAACCATATTTTTAAATCAGTTAATTTATAATATTTATGCTCTGTAAATTTAAATTGAGCACTGTTTTGTAAAAATAAAAATATCACTAAGAACACTGGATTATATATCTTACTGTTCTTTCTTTTTTTTTTACTATAATATATATATATATATATATATATATATATATATATATATATATATATACACATAAAAACCAATTGAGTTTCTTTTTTCCAGGTTTTCAGATAAGACATTTAGCCATCTTAACACCATTTGTCATAAGAATCACTGAAAAAGCCCTTTGAGTTATTCAGCTGAAAAGAGAACAGGTTAAAATTGTTTTGTGTCAGACCCACTGTTTTCCTAAATGAGTAATGGTGAGAGGAAAAAGATCATTCAGGCCCTCAGTAATGCTACCAACATTGATACTCAGGCTTTGAACTTCAAAGTTCATTCAAGAACCATCAACAGAATGGTGAATAAGTTTAGAAAAGCGGAAACAGTAGTGAGGAAAACTAGATCAGGAGATCACAACAAGAAGAGGGATTATCATTTCAACTTAGACATAAAAAGATCAATTAGAAAAGATCCAACTCAATCCATATGATGTTTGGCACATGAGGGGGAAGTTTCAGCTATGACAATCCAAAGAGCAGTGAAAAAAAACTTGAAAATGAAATTGTACATGAAACCTGTGAGGCACCTTGTTACGCCAGGACAGTTAAAAGGTTAGAGAGGGCAAAGATCATCTTGAATAAGTTGGAAAATGATCTTGGAATAATATATATATATATATATACTTGAACTTTATTTCATGAGCTTCCAATCCTTAACTATCATTAATTAATGATTAACATGTCATTTTCATTTATGATTGATTTCATAATGATTCTTCTGTTAAGCTTGGAGAGTAATTATGCATTCTTATTGCTCAAAGTAGAGTCTAATAATAACAATTTGAGATTTCTGTTATGTGGTCAGACATGTAAACTATTAATGACAAAGTGACCGAATGTTGGTACACATATGGCATTTTGTGCTTTCAAAGATTTTCATGTTTTCTCAAGTCAGTTTCAAGCAATTTAGTAACTTAACCTCCCACATAAATAAAATGTACTGCTCAACTATCATTTATAGTATGGTGAGGGTGTATATATATATATATATATATATATATATATATATATATATATACCTCGTTAACCAAACTTTCCCTGACGATCCGTTTAGGTGAAACCTAGGTATATATATATATATATATATATATATATATATATATATATATATATATATATATATATATATAGCAATGGTCAGTTTTCAGTCTATATCTGATGATTGCATTGTGCATGAAACTCAGAGTTGTGCTACTGGTGAGGAAAACATGTATATTTATTATTAATACACACACACACACATATATATATATATATATATATATATATATATATATATATATATATATATATTTATAATATATCAAAGATGTCCTAAAAGACAAAACTTTTTCCCATTTTGTCATACATTTTCACCTATATATATATATATATATATATATATATATATATCAAAGTGAACAGAGAAGTCAACACTTAGAGGCAACAGTCTGTTTCATGCTAGATGCAATCATCAGGCCATGAGTGCTCTTATATATTGCTATTTATATATATACGGGTCTGTGGTGCATTGTGGGTACTCCATTTTGACATTAAACAAACCACATGAACAAATTAAACCTACATGCAACTGCAGAATAAAGAACAAATGTCCATTAAATGGTAATTACTTTCCCAGATGAGAATAAATTATTAAATAAAAGATCCAAGCTCATCTCAAAATGCAGACATGAAAACAAATTTTTACTACGTTACTTAAAAATTGAAAACAGAAAAAATAAAATAAAAATAAACAAATAAATAAATAAATAAACAAAATGACAATAAAATAAGCAAAATAAATTAACCCAAACAAATTACCAAATCACACCTGTTAGACTAGATGAAATAGAATAAAAAAAACAAGAAAAAAAATCAATAAACCCAAATAAATAAAGTAAATGATAAACAAATTAGCAAACCATTATGACTAGTTAGACTATAAAAATCAAACCAAAAAACGGATGGAAAAAAAAAGGGCTATAATTGTTATATAACGATAAAAAAAAATATTACATCACTTAAAAACCGAAAAGAGAAAATATACAGTATAACAAATGAATAATAACAAGTAAAATAAATTGACCTAAATTCATCCAAATAAATAAATAAACTGACAAACTGATCCCGATAAACTAACCGTTAGAAAAAACAAATAAAGATAATCAATCCAAATAAATAAATGAAGTAGTAAAACAAATTAAAAACTGTTCCCACAAAAATAATAGAATAAACTACTACAATCAGCCCCAAAATTGAATAAATAGCTTTAATTATCTTCCCAAACCAAAACAAAACTATTAAATAAGCGATAATAGGTGAATTCGTACCTAATCAGAATTTGATAAACGAATAAGAAATGATCATTTGGATATATAGTGAGGGATCATTTCCATGTTACAATCAATATATAAATTGATCCCTCACTTTGTGGCCACGGTAGTTTCTATACATTTCTATTGCAGAGAATGTAAATAAATCTAAAAGACATGCCTGCGTAGCTAATCAGTATTTCATTGATTGATTGATTCATTTTCTACAGCTTATCAACCCATTGCAGGTTATTTAAAGCCAGAAAATAATTTTTTAGATTCTAAGAAATTTTTTAATTTTTTAATAATGATTTAGTAATACAAGTCTTACTAATTAACCCATAGCTGGAGGGGAGAAGAATGGATTCATACCTAATCAGAATTTGATAAACAAGAAATTATTGTATTTATGAAGTGGGCGATCAATTCTATATTAAAATCAATATATAAACTGATCCCTCACTTTGTGGCCACTGTAGTTTCACTACATTAAAAATGTGATTCAAACAAAAGGATTTGTTCAGTTTATGAAAAAAGTGCCATGAATGATTAAACCTGGGAAAAATGTTTTTTAAAAGTTTTGTACAAAAAGATTTCTTGCTGAAAAACACCAGGTAGACTAGTTGATTATTTACATTATTTACATGCTGACTATGTGTTCTCATCTTTGTTGTTGCTATCACATTTCAGCCATTGTGCCCTCTGGCCTTCATGACATGATTGTCGATTCAGGTAATCTTCAGGAAATTTCGAACTGAACCCTTTATTTAATTTTCAGGTGTAGATTGTTCTCATTCAACTGAACATGTCTCAAGATATCTCGTCTAGTTCTTATTTATTATAGCTCAGTTATTGCTTGCTTTACCCAACTCAAGGATTTAACTCAAAATTACTCAGCATCATATTCATGAAGCATTGTCTTCATCTACAGACAGAACACTATTTACATTGTTAGGACTATCATCCTCATCTTTGTTGCCATATTTATCACATTTTGGCTATTGTACACTCCAGCCTTCTTCAGGTGGTTGGAATGTTGAACTGAACCCTTTATTTCGCTCACTGGTGTAGACTGTTCTAGTTCCACATGCCATGTCTAATGGATGTCAGTTATCTCCTGTTAATTAAGGACACATGGCACAGTGGATAAAGTTATCTCCTGTTAATTCCCTTCTCCACCACCTTAACCAGGTATTGAACTCACATTCTTTAGGTCCTGTCACTGGATCTAACTAATGCTTTTATCCATTGTTCCATGCGTCCTCAAGGACACATGGCACGGGGCATCTGTGTATGAATTTCTGGGTATTATGAACCTAATGTCTTCAGTATCCATTTCTTTCCAGTGCTCATATTGCAATTTTTGCTGTTATCATTACATTTTTTTTTTGTACCAGAGCTCTTATTGCAATTTTCATTGTTATTATTGCTTTTCTCTGGCACTGCTTATTACTGGTTCCCATATTGTATTCATTTCTATGCTTGGTTGGCTCAGGAGATTTTTGTGGCCTAGCATATGTGCTGATTCCTTAAGTTTACAAATTTTCCAATGATGTTCTTTGCCTATGATCCCTTTTCCCCCCCATATATATAGACAGATATAGGCAGAACATTTCCAATGATTCATTCATTTTTAAAAAAGTCTGTCATATATTATTGTCTTTAATTATTAGCTTACAAAAAGCAACAAGAAACAGCATTGTTTGTCTAACTTTTGAAGATTTCAAGACTGCGATTTTTTTTTTTTTTTTTTTTTTTTTTTAAGAGAAAGTAATTTATTACAGCAAGACATATTAAAACTGCTCTGATTTCAGAATTTTTTCAAGGTAAATTTACAGCCAGATTCATGATAAATAATTGAAATGAAATATTCAAAGTATGTAATCTAGAATCTGAAAACTTGTTGGATGTTAAGATTTTGTTTCATTATCTTGTTGACGGTCCAGTCTCAATGAGCATTATCAAAAAACAATTTGAAAACTTTTTACCACTAAAAAACACTGCTACTTAAAAATTGTTTGATTAACTGGAAAAATTTTAATAGTTAATAAACATAATGAGATTTATTTATAACACCTTTCCTAATAAAACTATTGTATTGAAAGTGCACTAATTTCTGAGTCTTCTATGGTAAATTTATGTCCAGGATCCTCAAACATATCCTGTTTCCTAACAAAACAATGGCTTGTCAATATTTCTGAGATGAGATATTATGTACACTGTTTACATTATTCGGACTATTGTCCTCATCTTTGTTGCCATATTTATCACAACGTTTTGTCTTTTCAGTATTTGTCTATATTTCTGAGATGAGGTATTATGTACACTATTTACATTATTCGGATTATTGTCCTCATCTTTGTTGCCATATTTATCACAACATTTCGGCTGTTGTACTCTCTGGCATTCTTCAGGTGGTTAGATAACATCAAAAATTGCAATATGAGCACTGGTAAAATATGGTTGCTGAAGACATTAAGTCCCAGAAACTCATACACAGATGTCCTCAAGGATACATGGCACAGTTGATAAAGGCATTAGTTAGATCCAGTGACAGGACAAGAGTTGTGAGTTCAATAACTGGTTAAGGCAGTGGAGAACTTGGAGAGGGGAATTAACAGGAAATAACTGACATCCATTAAACATGGCACATGAAACTAGAACAGTCTACCCCAATGAGTGAAATAAAGGGTTCAGTTCGACATTCCAACCACCTGAAGAAGGCCTGAGCATACACAGTGATAAATATGGCAAAAAGATGAGAACGATAGTCCGAATGATGTAAAAACTATGGCTGTTACAATGTGGGATGTTTAAAAATAATGGTGTTGAAAGTAAAAACAATAGTGATAAAAATAAAAACAAAATTGATGAAAATAAAAAGCAAGAAGTGAAATAGAAGAAACTGTTAGCATAGACCTTAGGGTTACATCTAAGCATTTCAACTATGAAATGATGAGACCTATCTGCCAATCAAGTACTGCGCTTAAATTCCTAAAGTCTAGGTACCATAGAGGAAAGTTCATCGGAACATTTATCATGAAAGTATTTATAGAAAAAGCACAGGGAAGCTGCATTACAGTGGTGGGAAAGTAACAGAAAACTGAGATGCCAGGTAAGGACCACTAACATTGCAGATTCTTCTTTGGATTTTGTCAAGAATCTTGAAATGCATAGCACAAACATCAGGCCATATGTGGCAGCAATATTCAAAGCATAGACAAATGGTAGACTTATAAATATATAAGATAAACACTTTTTCTCTCTTGAATCTATCACAACACAGAGAATCAACTTTCCTAGCAGCAAACCTAGTAATTGAGTCAATATGATATAATCTTTCCTCTTCATGTCGGCAGAAAATGTTAAACCGAGAAGTGATATATAATCTCATTGCACCCTCTCGGGTTTATATTCGATTCAAAACAAAGGGTTCATAAAATATTCCAAAACAAAAAGACGGCCCCTTGTGAGAAACACAAAGAATCAAAAAAATATTCATCCTGCCTATTAATTCTATTATATGTACAATCGAAAAGAATCTGTCTAAACTCAACATAATATTGGTTACTGCTACATTCAAAACAATAAAAAACTTAGTCAATACTAAACAAAATAAGCTAAAATCTCAAGGAGGAGTTTGCTCCATTGCCAGTAATAATTGTCACAAAAATACACAGGAGAAACCTCAAGGAATCTAAATAAAAGATTATATGAACACAAAAGGGACATTTTACAAAATAACACACCAAATGTGTTGGTTGCCCACCATAATGAGACTGACTACAATTTTGACATAAAAAATTAAATTCTGACAGCTTGGAATTATTAAAATTTTTAAATTCTTTATTTTTAAGGTATTCCTGCGAGAGAACTTTGAGCACCAACTTGATAAAGCTGCAGAAAAAGTTAAAAAAAATGCCAGCTTAATTATTCAAAGAACTGTCCGTGCATTCATCATGCGCAAACAATTACAAAAGGTCCTGAAAGCTACCAAGACAATCCAGAATTGTATCCGAGCTTGGAAAGTCAGGTAAGTGGAAAATGTCATTATTCACCTGGCTGTAACCTTTGTTTTATTCCCCCCTGGGTATGACGATAAACTACATATGCGTCTTGAGTAAGACAATGGATTATGTTCCACAGCAAGGCCTCTGATAAGGAGGTTTTGAGGAGCATGAAACCACCTCTGAATTGCTGGTGTTCCCAGGTCCACCCTGACCTGGGGTGGTAGCACCTGTCAGGGTTCCTGCTAAGGGCAAATAGTTAACCCCAAAACTAAAGTAAAAAGCATTATAAAAGTGTAAAAATAGGTTTTAAAAATACTTTGTAAAAAAAGTTATTACCAGCTATACTTTTTTGAAAAAAGATATTACCAGCTATACTTCTTTAAAAAAAAAAAATTACAAGTGATACATTTTTGAAGAAAAAAATATTACCAGAAATAGACTTTTGAAAGAAAAAAAAATATTACCAGCAATAAAAATCTTGTCGGCATTAAATAACCCATTGAGGTTGATATGCTGTAAGACAAACCAAACCAAACTTTGTTTTATTGGGAATATACCTTAATTGTGGACATTCTGCCTTGAAATATACATCAGAGAAAAGTCAAGCATCTTCATAATGATATAATAATACTTTATCTCATGGATGGAATGGAATAGTTGAAAGAAAAAAATGATGAACATTTGTTCTCAGAGAGAGTTTTATACCACTAAGTGATACTCAAAATTATATGTACATATTTACACGTGCCCTACACAGAGAAACTATAACACATCTGAGCAAGAACAAGTAGTGTGAAAATGACACAGAGACAAAGCGTCTTACTTGTAATAATTCCCAACAAGAATTTGACTTATTTGTGGATTCTTCTGTTTCTGGAGAAACCATATTTAGGATTCCCAACAGAGATTCAAATGGGTCAGAATTATCTTCTCTGTCACTATAGTATATATCTATTTTATCTATAGTATAATATACTGTGAGACAGAGATAGTTTCTATGATTCAAGCATGCTGGATTTATCATCTTCCCTGTCTTTGGTGAGGACATATTCCCCAAACAGAAAACAGTATCATGGGCTGAACCAGGAAGAAGTCATGCCTTGCCTGTACTGAAAAAAAAAAAACACTCAGTTTGAATCCTGGAAGCTAAATGTCTGACTGACCACTTTCATCAGTCTATGAGCTGATGTCACTAAGCAGCCATCATGTGACTCATTTGACTTTATCTCAATCAAAGGGAGATAATTTTTTTTGTATCCCTACACAGCCCTTTATGTCCTTGACCTTTGTTGAATTTACAAAAAAAAACAATGTCATTTTCAATAATTATATTAGTGTGTATCTTTCTTTCTCATAAGAAAACATTCAGTGAGTGAGCAGCCAATGTTTTCACTCCCTGGTCATCAGGCTGAGATCAAAGTGTAGTATCTGTCTCCTCATCTGTAATGATAATGGTAATATTAACTGTTTCCTTATAAGGAAGCATTTAGCATTCATTGACTAACAAGCCAATATTACAGTTGGTTGAAATTTAAAAAATTCTTTTTCTTAAAACAATTTTTCAAGAAAATAGGTTTCTCAAGTTCAGTAGCTGTTATCGCTCTTTCCAGTATTGATGGGCCGTTTCCTTCCTAACTTTTTGTTTGAAGTAGTGTGGAATGTCAACATCTTGATTATGTCATTATTTTCTCTTCCACTTATAAAACCTTTCTCTTAAAACAATTTTTCAGGAAAATAGGTTTCTCAAGTTCAGTAGCTGTTATTGCTCTTTCCAGTATTGATGGGCCGTTTCCTTCTTAACCTTTTGTTTGGGGTTATTTAGGAAATCATCTTGATGGTCCTTAAATGTTATAAAACAATTTTTTATATTAATTTTTTATATTTTGTTTTCTAAATTAAATTTACTGGCTAGTATACTAGTCTCATTGTTAAGTTCTATTTTCTAGGTTAGAGGTGGGGGCCTTTTTTATGCAGCATATTGTTATATTTGCTAGGGCTTACCTTATATAAAAACCTAGATTTGTCTCCTTTAACAAACACTTTTTTTTACTATTCTTAATATTCTTCAAATCTCTATTGATTTGTTGTTGTATAGTGTTGGTAATGTTTTTATATCTTATTATTTTAACTAATCCATTTAAGTCGGATTCAAAGCTGTCTAGTTCTTTAATATGGGGTGGGTGGGCATAGGTTTTAAATCCATATGATTCAGTAGCTTTTTGGAGGCTATTCTGGTTATTATTAAAGAAGTAGGCTTTCCATCTCATATTAGCTATGAAGGATTCTATCTTCTTCAGTAAAACTAATTCGTAAAAATGTCCATTGGGTAACTGTATATTCTTAAAGGAATAACCAACGTCTGGTTGCCTGGCTCCTTAGGATTATTTTAGTATATATATAATATATATATATATATATATATATATGTAGTAAAACAAATAAATAATAAGTAAAATAAATTGACCTAAATTCATCCAAATAAATAAACTAATCCCGATAAACTAACCATTAGAAAAAACAAATTAAGATAATCAATCCAAATAAATAAATGAAGTAATAAACAAATTAAAAACTGCTCCCGCCAAAATAATAGTTAGAATAAACTACAACAATCAACCCCAAAATTGAATAAATAACTTTAATTATCCTCCCAAACCTAAACAAAACTATTAAATAAGCGATATAAACAAATTTTTACTATGTTAATAAAAACACAGATTAAAAAAATAAATAAATAAATATATAAGATAAGAAATAAAAAAAATAAATAAAAACAAGCAAAACAATTTAACCCAACTAAATAAATAAACAAATAAACGCCAAAATAGACTACCCACAAGGCACCACTGACCTGTGTGTGTGTATATATATATATATATATATATATATATATATAAATAGCCGAGGAACATAACAGCACTTGTGGCCTGACGATTGCATCTAGCATAAAACAGACTGTTGCCTTTAAGTGTTGACTTCTATGTTCACTTATATATATATATATATATTTAGTGTATTGGGGCAGCAGATCATTATTCAAACATATATTGTTAAATATAACAGACAATGAATGTTTATTATGCTTGATCATGAGCTGTTCTAAGCTCCATAAAGTAGCTTTAATTTCAGGTGCATAGCAATCTTCTAAGTCAGCATAAAAGAGTATCATCTTTGATGGTTAATATCTTTGTTTAAATGTCCCCTCTGAAGATGACTCTTGTGAACCAAAACCATAAAAAAAAATCTCCAAATGTTGGACAATTTTTATCCTTATTCTCTCCTGAAATTAAAGCAACTATAAGGAGTTTGGAATGTCTCACGACCAAACATGACATTCATTATCTGTAATATTTAACAATATAGATAGTATTAATATATAACCCCATAAATCAAAACCTACCCACATTTCTCACCCACGCAAGACAGGCCTGCTTACGGAGGTGTTAAGGCCTCACACTTATACACACATCCACACGAATATACACACTTACACACATCATACTCACTCACTCCCTAAGGATAATACACACCCATAGTAATATACACACTTATACACATCATACTCACTCACTCCTTAAGAACCAAATAACACATACACACTTAACAGAGACACATCCCCTTTCTAGGAACCAATAAAACTGTCAAAATGATCAAGGGAATTCAGAGCAGCATGAATCCATCCGGCTCTTATCTTAAATAACAACTTAAAAGAGACTGTTTAACCAACACAAGGACTGACCAAAATTCATGTTAAAAAAATAAAAAACAAATGAAAACTACAAACAAAAGTTAATTTTCTCCATCAAAACATTCATTTCTGTAGTTCATTGCTACCAGCAAGTAGAAATTTTTTTTTTCTCCTGATGATGGCTATGTTGGCCGAAACTAGTCGAGGAATCTAACTGAAATAATAATAAAAACAAAATAATATTAATATACAACTCAGTGTATCTGAAGATTTTAAGTTTTTAATATTTTTTATTGTTCAAAAAAAAAAAAATATATATATATATGTGTGTGTGTTTAAAAGAGGATGTCAAATTCCAACAAGGTTTTGAAGAAATTTGACAAATGGAAAACCATTTCATATGATTGACCCTTGACCTGAAGGTGTTAAGACTGTAGTGTTCAATGAATCATCCAAACACGAGTCTGTTCCACAGAGTTGACACATCATTTTCATTGGTCTATTCTTTCCTCTTCTTCAAGAGGACAACCTACATGAAGCTACTGAATATAAAAAAGGTAGAAAGAGGTGATGAGGATAAGGAGGAGGAGAGATAACAATTGACCCTTGACTTGAAGAGGTTAAGACAGTAGAGCAGAGGTGTCCAAACTTTTTTCAAATAGGGCCAGATTTGATGAGGTGAATGTGTTTGAGGGCCAACCATTCTGCTTGGCATTCTTTGAAACGTTAAAATGAAATGCAAATGAAATATCTTATGAACATTTTATTTCAAATAGCATATTTTCATTTCTTTACATGGCTGACAAATTTAAACAGGTCTTGGCAAAATCACTCAGTCTGTTATAACTGAAGTCCATATAAGATGAAGTAAAATATGTCTGAGAAAAAAAGGAACTTCCAGAAAGCTATAAAATATCTCAGGTTAATCTTAAACATTACATATTATTGATAATTAATGTTGTTTGTCAAGTTTTAAGTTAAAAACATATGAATAAGAACATAAAACCAACATTCATTTTATTAAGAAGTAGAAAAAATAAAGAGACAACAAGTCCAAGTGTCCAAATAGATTTATAACTGATTTTGACCAACACAAAACAAATTTAATTCACTAACATTTTAAAATTCATTTATCTCAGATGACCAAAACAAATAACATGCCTTCACTCATGTGAAGGGTGATACTGAGATCTGGACTTCAGTATGTAAGCCAGGTCTGGTTCAAAGGCAGTGATTTTAGAAATTGGGTGAAAAAGGCCAAGGTCAGGATCATACTGCTAGAGGATGACCACTCAGTGGTGCTGCTATCTTTTGGTAAAACATTAAATTAGTTGTGTACTTTACATACTCTGATTGACAATACTGGCAGGCTGTGAGTGATACATTCTATGACAGAGGATGGAGGACATATAAAATTTGACTGCGGGCTGTAATTCATCCATGGGCCAGACTTTGGACAGGCCTACTGTAGAGGTTCAAGGAAGTATCCCCACAGGAGTTTGTTTCACACAGTCAAAGTTCTCAGTCAAAGCTGACTGAGTGGAACTTGATCCTTGAAAATGTTATAGAGAAATGAAGGTGATGCAACTCTGTGGGTGGGGCATGTCCAAGCTGTAGATGTTTGAACTGATGGAACAAAAAAGAACATTTGCCATGGAAATAGCAACAGATTAGCAATATTATGCAGAGTAGAAAATAAGTTAATCACTATTCGACTACAGAAATGATTTTGAATCCTATCAAGGCTGAAAGGTGAGGATTGTGCAGCTCCAGTCTAGACATAGCAGCAATGGTTCATTTTTGGTCTAATTTGTTTTTTCTCCAGATAAAACATGGTGGAAGTCAGGTACTTTTTAAAGTGGAGCTGGCAATTTTTCTATCATCTCTGGTGCTTGATTTATAGCTTTTTGATAAAATCCAAAGAATCTGCAATGTTATTGATCCTGACCTGGCATCTTGACTTGAGTTACTTTCCCATAGCTTCCTTGTGCCTTTTCTATAAATATTTTCATGAACTATGTAATTTCTCAGTGACCCTATTTTACTTTGAGCCCCACTTTTTTTAGTTCAATTCCCCCTCCTCTCCATATTAAGGTGACCAGAAATATCTGTTCTCCGCATTTTGTCTTTTTGAGTGTGCTTTTCATATTTGTTGTTGTTTGAGTGAGTGCTTGGTTGAATGATTGCTTCAATTATTTAAGTCCTGCATTAATTTCATCCACTTAACTGATGTTTTTACCATAATTAATGATTGTGGAGGAGGTTATTACTAACACTATTTAGTTTCTTGTATATAAAACTGTAATCATCGTAAATATTCATCGGATTTTATTTTTTTTAAGTTATTATTTTTATCCACCCCCTCCCCAGAGAAATTCGACATATGGGAACTAGTCAGAACTTCATAGAGACCCTGAGGTACTATGGTGACTGTAGTAAGAATGTTAAGTAAGAATGTGTTGTTTCGCTGTAAGGAATACTGTGGTATGTTTGGGTCAGTAATTGTGGCTAGCTAAGTTTAATATAAGCTGCATTATTTACATTTTTTGGACTATTGTCCTCATCTTTGTCACCATATTTATTACAACGTTTCGGCCATTCAGGTGGTTGGAATGTCCAACTGAACCCTTTATTTCGCTCACTGGGGTCAAGGACACATGGCACAGTGAATAAAGGCATTAGTTAGATCCAGTGACAGGATCCAAAGAGTGTGATTTCAATACCCGGTTAAGACAGTGGAGAACTTTCAGAGGGAAATTAACAGGAGATAACTGATAACTGACATCCATTAAACATGGCATGTGGAACTAGAACGGTCTACCCCAGTGAGCGAAATAAAGGGTTCAGTTCGACATTCCAACCACCTGAAACGTTGTAATAAATATGGTGACAAAGATGAGGACAATAGTCCGAATAATGTAAATAGTGTACATAATACCTCATCTCAGAAATATAGACAGATAATGTCAAGAATGTTATTTATCAAAGTCTTGTGCTTACATCATGCCAAATATCCATTGTTTAAATAAGAATTTGGGAACACATTGTAGCAGTCATCGAATATTCTGCATACTAGGAAGGTCTAGGGAGTTGTCAAGAGGAGGATGGACCCCATGCAGGACCTGCGAGATTTTATGTTGGGACGCAGGTAAATAAAGGGTTGAGTTCGACATTCCAACCACCTGAAGAAGGCCGGAGCATACAACAGCTGAAACATTGTAATAAATATGGCGACAAAGATGAGGACAATAGTTCAAATAATGTAAATAATACCTCATCTCAGAAATATAGACAGATACAGGGGAAAGCTGGTTTTCAATCTATCTCCACTTTTAGCCTTGTGCCACAATTTTATATTTTTCAAAATAAATATGGCTTTTCTCTATGGTTCCTAGATTCTATGAATTTAAGTACAGTACTAGATTGGCAGCAAGTTCTTATCATTTTACAACCATACATTCAATGCTAACAGTTTCTTTGATCACAGTACTCACCTGTGGAACTCTTTTCTGACTTCTTACTTTCCAGTTAAGTTTGATATTCAAAAACTTAAATGCAATATCAATCATTATCTTCATAATTTTTGTATTTTTTTTATTGTTTTTATTCCTTAATAATGTTTTCTTTTTCTTATATTCTTTCACACTCAGTAACTCCCTGCATCTTAGTGGCTTTATTGCCTTGCTTGGGATAAAATTTTAAAAAAATCTTGTTTCTAAGTCAAATTCCAAAAAGGTACCTTGCCCAAACATGGTTTCAAAACAGATGGCTTGAAACTAAAAGAGCTTGAATGTTGTTGACACCAGTTCTCGTCCTTCCTGATATTCTTGCTAAATCCTTTTAAGTTGCCATCAGGCTTAAACCTGCCCCTCCTTTTCTCTTCATTTTTTAATGTATATATAGATAAGTGATTCTTATTGTTCTTGTATTTAATTACCTGAATGTAATATTAAGTGTACTTGTCCAGCAGGTTTGTCTCCCTGTATTATGTAAAATTGAAGGATGGTAAAAAAATAGCATCATAAATTTAGTAATAGAATCTTTAAGTGATAATATGGTGATGCCACTTGAGATAAGACAAGATTGTACACTTGTCAATACAGGTGAAAATTTTATTAAAATAATCTCCAGATATTACAAGAATTTTTGACATTCTGTTTTCCATTCTTTCATAGTGTTTTGCAAGAAAATCTCTTGGACCATTTTCTGTTACAGTTATTTTGGTGCTCAGTTTTTGTGGCTTTATACTAGAAAAAGTTAAATTTTATATTAAAAATATTTCATTTCTTTAGAATTTTATCCTGGATACCAAGTTCATTATTTTTAAGTTTTTTTTTTCAAAATTTTCACCATTCTTAAAATCCAATTTATTTATTCACCAAATCAGTTCAAAGCCCAAGAGCTACTCCAGATAGAGGGTTGCTGAATGTTGTATGAGCATCAGAGTAGAAGAGGCAGTAGTGCAATTTATAAGGATATGTTGATTCCAATCTACACTGTGGAATGACTGCAAAACACTTACCCCTCCCCAATTTATAGGCAGAAGCACACAAATGCATGTTAGGATCTTTTCCTAGCCAATAGGCCAGTTCTTGGTTTCAACTGACTCAGTCCCAGTCTGTCTTGTCTTGAAGCTACATATGTTTATTCAAACATGTTCTTGTGTGTCAACCCCAATTCTTAGTTTGTGAACTTTTTGCCATATTACTTTTGCTTTGCCTTATTAGTGTTAATTTGCCTTGCATATATTGTTTGCATGCTTTATATTATTTTTTGCCCTGTTCTTCTCTTTTTCTTGTTTTCTTATTGCAAACTTTGTCCATTCTATTTGTTGGACAGTTCTATTACTTATTTTGCATTTGACCATGGCTACTCATTCCACAAGATATGTGGGAAAGACAATTGCTAACCCCAAAACCGATGAGGTTAAAATTATAGTCATCAAGAAAGCACTCTTTTGGGTGTCTGTTCCACAAAGTAGAAGTTCTTAGGAAGAAGTTGTCTGAATGGAATTTCTTCCTTACTAACAGAGCATCCTGCGTATGACGATAAACTACATCCAACAGGAAGGCCTCTGATCAGGAGGTTTTAAGTAGTGTGGAACCACCTCTGAATTGCTGGTGTTCCTAGGTCCACCCTGACCTGGTGTGGTAGCACCCTGTTAGGGTCCCAACTATGGGCAAATAGTTAACTCCGAAACTGAGGTAAAAAGCATTATAAAAGTGTAAAAATAGGTTTTAATACCAAAAATACTTTGTAAAAAATTATTACCAGAAATAAATTTAAAAAAACTGTTACCAGCAATATGTTTTTCAAAAAAAAAAAACTATTACCAGCAATACGTTTTAAAAAAAAAAAAAATAACTAGCTATACAATTTTGAGGAAAAAATATTTCCAGAAATAGATTCTTGACAAAACAAAAATATTCCCAGGAAAAAAAAAGTTGTCAGCATTAAATGCCCCATTGAGGTTGATATGCCATAAAACAAACCAAACCAAATCCTTATTAACAGAATACAAAGGGAATAAGAATAATTTATTCCAGCATATATGGAATGGCGGATTTTAGCTGTGAACAGCTGAACTGGTGGAATTAATAAATGTTGCTTGTCAGAACATTTGCCATAGAAATAGAGAATGGCAACACGCTTGCACCATTTGAGAGGTTGAAGAGGGGAAAATATTCCATCACCCAGAAGGCCGTGTAGATGCTTTTGAGCTTTTAAATTAAGATTGATATCACATAGTTCATCACTCTTTTCTTTAAATCTCTCTTATTCCTTCTTATTTCTCCTCCACTCTTTCACTCTCTCTTATTCCTTCTTATTTCTCCTCCACTCTTTCACTCTCCCTTATTCCTTCTTATTTCTCCTCCACTCTTTCACTCTCCCTTATTCCTTCTTATTTCTCCTCCACTCTTTCACTCTCCCTTATTCCTTCTTATTTCTCCTCCACTCTTTCACTCTCTCTTATTCCTTCTTATTTCTCCTCCACTCTTTCACTCTCTCTTATTCCTTCTTATTTCTCCTCCACTCTTTCACTCTCTTATTATTCCTTCTTATTTCTCCTCCACTTTTCACTCTCTCTTATTCCTTCTTATTTCTCCTCCACTCTTTCACTCTCTCTTATTCCTTCTTATTTCTCCTCCACTTTTCACTCTCTCTTATTCTTTTCTTATTTCTCCTCCACTTTTTCACTCTCTCTTATTCCTTATTTCTCCTCCACTCTTTCACTCTCTCTTATTCCTTCTTATTTCTCCTCCACTCTTTCACTCTCTCTTATTTCTTCTTATTTCTCCTCCACTCTTTCACTCTCCCTTATTCCTTCTTATTTCTTCTCCACTCTTTCACTCTCTCTTATTCCTTCTTATTTCTCCTCCACTCTTTCACTCTCTCTTATTCCTTCTTATTTCTCCTCCACTCTTTCACTCTCCTTATTCCTTCTTATTTCTCTTCCACTCTTTCACTCTCCCTTATTCCTTCTTATTTCTCCTCCACTCTTTCACTCTCCCTTATTCCTTCTTATTTCTCCTCCACTCTTTCACTCTCTCTTATTCCTTCTTATTTCTCCTCCACTCTTTCACTCTCTCTTATTCCTTCTTATTTCTCCTCCACTCTTTCACTCTCTCTTATTCCTTCTTATTTCTCCTCCACTCTTTCACTCTCCCTTATTCCTTCTTATTTCTCCTCCACTCTTTCACTCTCTCTTATTCCTTCTTATTTCTCCTCCACTCTTTCACTCTCTCTTATTCCTTCTTATTTCTCCTCCACTCTTTCACTCTCTTATTCCTTCTTATTTCTCCTCCACTCTTTCACTCTCTTATTCCTTCTTATTTCTCCTCCACTCTTTCACTCTCTCTTATTCCTTCTTATTTCTCCTCCACTCTTTCACTCTCTTATTCCTTCTTATTTCTCCTCCACTCTTTCACTCTCCTTATTCCTTCTTATTTCTCCTCCACTCTTTCACTCTCTCTTATTCCTTCTTATTTCTCCTCCACTCTTTCACTCTCTCTATTCCTTCTTATTTCTCCTCCACTCTTTCACTCTCTCTTATTCCTTCTTATTTCTCCTCCACTCTTTCACTCTCCCTTATTCCTTCTTATTTCTCCTCCACTCTTTCACTCTCTCTTATTCCTTCTTATTTCTCTTTCTCTCTCTTACCCTTCTTCCACTTTCTCTCTCATTCCTTCTCTCTCTTTCCCTTTCATTCTACTTCTCTCTCTCATCCTTTCTTCTTTATACTTCTCTCTCTTTCTTATTCTTTCTCCTTCTCACCTTCTCTTCCCCCTCCTCTTCCCATCCCTTCTCCTCCTTTTCCCATCCTTCTCCTTCTCTCCCTCTCATCCCTTCTTCTTTCTCCTTCTCTCTCTTTCTCTTATTCCTTCTTTCTCCTTCTCTCTCTCTTTCTCTTATTCCTTCTTTCTTCTTCTCTCTCTCTTTCTCTTATTCCTTCTTTCTCCTTCTCTCTCTCTTTCTCTTATTCCTTCTTTCTCCTTCTCTCTCTCTTTCTCTTATTCCTTCTTTCTCTTTTTCTCTTATTCCTTCTTTCTCCTTCTCTCTCTATATATATATTTGATTCTTAATGATTCTCTATTTCATTAATTATTCAGACAAGTATTCTTTTCACTAATTGCTCTTTTTAATAAGCACACTCTCCAGCCATCTCCAGGTGACCCTCAGATTCAGTAATCTTCTGAGTCTTCAGCAGAATCCTTTGACTGAACCACAGCATCCTGATCAAAATAAGGAAGTTTCTTTGAATAATTCATGAAATTATTATGAAACACAATTATTACAAAGGTTAATTTATTGAAACCAATTCATTTTCTTTATTTAGTTTTCCCTCCATAGCCGTTAAGATCAATAATTTTTCTTCTCTTTTAGTGGCAACAACAGATGTTCTCATTTAATAATATGAAGAAGAATAACCTGATCAATAAGTGTTTGTCATTTAAGAGGGTCAATCAATAATAAGAAGACAAGGGTGTTATATATTTATATTTAATGTCTGTATTCTCTGGACATGTGTCCAAGTGATGAAAACATTTATTTTCTGGAGAATGGGACGTTCTGGCATAGCACATTTGGTGTCACCGATTCTGCATGACCGACTCAACATAGGAATTTTTCAATAGTGGGACAATTAAGACTCAGATTACTACTTCATCGTTATAGTCAAATTTTCTCTCTCTCTCTCTCTCATTTAGTAGTCAAAATTAGTACTACGTCCAATTTAAGAAAAAGAGCAGTTGGAGGCATTTTTAAATTCAAGAAATAAAAAAAAAGTTATAATGGAAGTTGAATCATTAGATCTTATAGAATTCCTGGAGGGTCTTGCTCGTAATTACAAAATGAAGAAGTAATTTCAAAGATTAAATAGCTTCACTAAGTTTTTTATTTTTTATTTATTTTTTTTTTTTTGAACTACAATATTTTTAATTTAAGTTTTTAATTTACATTATTCCATTAGTGTTTTAATAAGATCCTTAATTCCCTAAATGAATAAAAGGTCATATTGAAAGCTGGGTGTTTTCAATTCTTTTATCCTTTTTTGGGGAGTTGCCTCCAGTCAAAAACAGTGAAATCAAAATAGTCTGACACCTAAACAGCTGTGCCAAATAGTCCAATTATTTTTCTGATGCCGAATTAGCAACGCCAAATGGGCTACACTAAAACATACCAAACGCCGTTTTCTGACCATGAAACTCGGGTTTGAATCTTTCCATTTTCGATCTGTCAGGGAAGTGACTTCTTGACAATATTGGTCTGGGGAGAGGATCCCAGCATGTGGCACCTTTGGAAAGTACTTGAAAATCTAACAACAGGTTAACCTAAACCCTGTGAATGGAATTGAGTAGACAGAACTGTTCAGAAGTCATCAATGGTTGTAATAGTACAAAATCACTGTGAACAAGTTTTTACTGACCTTGATCAAAAAAAAAAAAAAAACTGATGCTGCAAGATTCTGGACCCTCTCTCAGAAAGTTTAACTATGGTCAGCATATTTTTTGTATGTCTGGTTTGGCTAACCCCACCCTGGCAGGTATGTGCACTCAGAAACTAATATATACTGCATCCTCAAATGTATAGAAAAAAAAATTGCACCTCACTTATGTCCCATTCTGGGTATAAACTACATCCACGTCCAGGGTAAAACGATAAACTACGTCCAACAGCAAGGCTTCTGATCAGGTTTTGAGGAGCATGGAACCACCTCTTAATTGCTGGTGTTTCCCAGTTAACTTTGACCCAGGGTGGTAGCACTTGTTAGGGTCCCAGCTATGGGCAAATAGTTAACCCCGAAACTGAGGTAAAAAGCATTATAAAAGTGTAAAAATAGGTTTTAATGACAGAAATACTTTGTAAAAAATTATTACCAGAAATAAATTTTTGAAGAAAAAAAAAATATTACCAGCAATATATTTTTGAAAAAAAATATTACTAGCAATACATTTTTGAAAGAAAAATATAACTAGCAATACATGTTTTAAAATAATATTACCAGCTATACATTTTTGAGGAAAAAAATATTAGCAGAAACAGATTTTTGACAAAACAAAATATTACCAGGAAAAAAAAGTTGTCGGCATTAAATAACCCAATGAGGTTGATATGCTGTAAAACAAAATAAACTAAACCAATCTAAAGCAAAGAATACATATTTTATTCATACGAACCTATTCTAAAAATGTTGTTGGCATTAAATAACCCAATGAGGTTGATATACCATAAAACGCAACAAACCAAGTGAGTAATTCAAAACTTTTTACGAAAATAAAAACATCCAAGATTGTAAATTTCCTAAAAGAAGTTGTACTCAAAAATATGAGTAATTGAAAAATGGTTCAAATATATATATATATATATATATATATATACATACACACCTTTTTTTACCAAACTATTGCTATGAATCTATTTCAAAATTTTGTTGGCATTAAATGACCCACTGAGGTTTTGATATGCCATAAAACAAAACCAACCAATCACTTATGTTATAACACTCTTTGACTATGTCACAATATTCACCACTTCCACGAAATTCCACATTTATCTCTACCTATTCTGATGATGACTTAAGAAAGTTGAAAGATTAGACTATATTTCTTGTACTTTTCTTTTAAAATGAAGTTTGGACAATTCCTGATGGAATTTTCTCCTTGTCTGAGAAGGATTATTCGCAATTTGTAAGAAAAAAGTGACAAGGTGGATGAAGGCAGAATTAGAATCTACATACATCAACGATGTCTGAGGAATTTTTTTTTTTTTTCCAATTATCAAATAAGATGGAGAGTCATGGATAAACTGTCCAATGGTCATGTTTTGTTCAAGTTTTTTCAACCATCTTCGTCATTTTCAAGAATTCTGTACTCTCTGTGAGATATAGAAGATTCTGTTGGCTATATTTATATATATATATATATATATATATATATAAAAAACTCAATTGTCATGACCTGATGATTGTTTTTATGCATGAAACATACTATTTGGTGTTGACCTCAATGTTCATTTTTTATATTTACATACACTCTATCCCTGATATTGAATAGTTTAACACATAAATATAGCATACCTTAAAACTACACACACACACATATATATATATATATATATATATATATATATATATATATATATATATATAATAAGTGTTAGGTACCTATTCTTTGGTAATGGACTCTCCCATAGATAATAAGTAGGAGTAGCAGTGGCAAGTCTGGCAGAATGGTGTTGAGCGCGTCAGTCGAGATTCGGACATTTGAAGTACCAACCATCACAACTAGATTTGCTGCGTCATTGACTATTGTATTCCAAGTTCCTAACGTTTTGTACGACTTATTAGAAATACAAGCCTCCACTGTGAAAATACTCCACAACAATAAGTTATGAAGAATTTGGTAAACCGAATTGATAATTCCAAGGAGGATGAAATCCTGAGAGCTCAATGTGAAGAACAGAGCTAATATATAATGAAAAACAGACCACTTTAAGGTACCATTACAATAATTTATTTCACCAAAATCCTTTTTAAAAGATTTTGATCATCAGGTAACACTTCCAACATTTTTCCTCTCATTTCACTGTTGGAAGTGTTACCTGATGATCCGAAATCTATATATATATATATATATATATATATATATTACATGAATCATTCATACAAAAAAAACAAATATAGAGGTTAATGATTTAAATGGTGAGAATACATCTTCACAAACAATTTCAATAAGTTACACTGCCCCCGAACCTGTATATGAATGATATGATCCCTGTTTATAAATTCCAGTTTCATAAGGTCTTTTTTAGTTTTTACAAGCTTTCGTCTGTTCCTACAGACATCCACAGGTATGGAAATAGATTTTTTCTTGTTTTTTACTTCTCAGTAATTCTGATTCATGTAATTACAAATTGAACTGCACCTATAATCGAAATATATATAAATGATAAAAATATACAGTTTTAAAATATGATTGTAGTTATCAGGGAAGCAAGAAAACGGAAAGGAGTGCCAAGTGCGAGAAATAAATTCTTGCAGTTGAAGTGGTGGTTGCATTTAGCTGTCTCAACAGTAAACGGGTGGGACCTAATTGCCAATCTAGTAGCACGCTTAAATTCATGTAGTCGAGGCATCAGGGAAAAAGCTCATCAGAAAAATTACCAGCAGTACATTTTTGGAGAAAAAAAAATACCAGCAATTTTTGGAAAAAAATTATTACAGTAATAAAAATCTAGTGAGCATTAAATAACCCATTGAAGTTGATATGCCGTAAAAGAAACCAGACCAAACCTGGCGAAAAAAAAAAAAACCTGGCACAACACAGCGAACCATCTTCTCTTGCAGTAAAGGAAGAAATTGATTTTAGTATAATCTCTCCACTTCATGTCAGAAGAAAAGTTAGTCGCTCAAGTCTTGAACGACACATCGGTTGAACTCTCTGCCTTCGGGCGGGGAGGAACCCGAAGGAGGCTACGCCGAAGGGCAGATTCTCTTTCGGGGAGGTAAACCGACCTTGAACCCGTTTATACGGGTTCAATGGGCATATTTTTGGTCGAGCCCACGGTCTCGGAGATCCCACGTTAAAAGGCCTTGTGCCACATGACTATATTTAGTCGTCCCCCACGAGGGCGTCATGGGCACAAGGCCTTTTTAACGTGGGCATTTCAACCATTAGGCTCGGCCAAAAAATAGCCCATTTGAACCCGTATAAACAGGTTCAGGGTCGAGCTTTTACCCCGAAGGAGACTCCGCCTTCGGCGTAGCCTCCTTCGGGTTCCTCTCCGTCCGTAGACAGAGAGTAGAACCGAACCGTCGCTCAGAAAGTAAACGACAGACTCAACCTTGTGCCACATGACGCCCTCGTGGTGGGGGTGACTGAATATCGTCAGAGAAAAATGTGAGCCCGACAAGGCGGAACTGATATATTTGCATTCTGAATTTTAATATAAAAAAATAATAATTAAATTATGCATGAAAAAGAAAAAAAAATTGCCCCAAATCTGGGACACAGTAATTTTATTATGACAAATATTCCAGTTTAGTGGTAATTTATCTCTCCTCATATTCAGATGGGTCTTCTTTCGTCGGGGTTGACGACCCACCATAACTCGTCCAGTAGGGGTATTGAACGTGTTGTTTTACTTGCTCTGAATCTTTTCCTTCAAAGACTGTAACAACCCACCCACCACAAAAAAGTACCAAAAAAAAAAAACATGTTTTACCTGTTCCTCTGCTGACGTACCGGGTGGAGATAAAAATGGTCGTTGATGTCTAAGACAGGAACAGAAAATAAAACATTTTTTTCCGTGTAGGCGTTTTCTTGTGAGGATCATTATCTACAAGAAACAGTCAAAAAATAAGATGCTTTATTGCACCTGTATATACGCAGATAAATCCAGATTTTTACGTGTCAACTTAGCCGTGACGTCACAATGTAGCGAGGTTTCGAGAACGCCATTCGAAAGTAGTACACCTCAGTAGCTGTCTGGCCATTGACGTATGAGTTGCTTAGTAATCGATATGTCTTCAAAATACGATCGTCGAGCTGATATTGTGGAGAGCCTTCGCTCCGGCCACAAAGCCAAGGAAATCATTGAATGGTTCAAATACCCTAAAACCATGTTCTATGATTTTGCAAAGGCATATGGGGCCTCAGACGATAAGGACAATTTGAGGCCAGAATGCAAGACCCATAAGAAACAGTCTGGCGCCACCAGGACACCCGAGTTCGTCGCCGACGTTGTCAAAGAGAACCCAAGAAAAAGCATGCGGAAAATTGCCAAAGAAATGAGCATCAACAGGCGAACAATTGGACGTATTATCACGGAGGACTTGAATTATAAATCTTATGTGCTCAAACGGCGCCAATTGCCTACCGTACCACTAGTCGCCCGACTTACGGTCCCCAACCTCTCTCATTGCCAGACTGCAATATTCTCGACTATTTTGTGTGTAAAGTTTTCAAGGCAGTCATTAGGGACACCATGGCAAATATGGACACTGATGCCGTCGCCAAAGCCTGCTCCAGCTTCCTGTCCCGCCAGGAGAAAGTGGTGGCCACCATGTGTGCGGCAGATAAATCCGGATTTTTTACGTGGCAACAGCGCTGTGACGTCATCGAGGTTTCGAGAGTCCCTTAAAAAGTACTACACTCCAGTAGCCGTCTGGCTATTGACGCACGAGGTGTTTAGTAATCGACATGTCTTCAGAATACGCTCGTTGCTGATGTTGTGGAGAGCTTTCACGCCGGCCACAAAGCCAAGGAAATCATTGAAGGGTTCAAATACCTTAAAACCATGTTCTATGAATTTGCAAAGGCATATGGGGTTTCAGAAGACAAGGACAATTTGAGGCCAGGACGAAAGACTCCTAAGAAGCGTTCTGGCGCCACTAGGACGCTTGATTTGGTCCCCGACATCACCGAGGTTGTCCAGGAGAACCCCAGCAAAAGCATGAGGAAAATCTCCAAATAAACGATCATCAACAAACAATCGGACGTAGTGTATAGCCTGACGTGCCTTTAACCGATTTAAGAGAGGTGGTGCATTAAATTCAGTAAAATCGGCCTTGCTAACCGAAATGTTCCTCTGTGGTGAAATCGGTAAAAGCACGTCAGGCTATATGACGGTTCCGTATAGGATACAGGTTCGATTCCTGTCGGAGGACGCATATTTTTTTATCAGAATTTCTCGGATATTCAGGCTGGTAAATGTTATTAATACTGTTTATTATAAACAGAGCATTTACTTAAATATTTGTATCTATAAAAAGAACGTATAGACATAACAATGTCTGAAAAATAATTGTCGGACTTTGTCCATTTCATAATGTGCAACACAAGATATGCAGATGACACAGTGTTAATAGCAGACACAGAATGGAGACAACTACAGAGACTCGTGAATGAAAATGAGAAGAAAGGACTAAACACCACTTGCAAGAAGATTGAATGCATGGTTGTTAGCAAAAGGCATGAGACGAACATGCAAATTACAAATTGAGGATACCAATATCATAAGAGTATAAGATGTTTAGATAGGGACGGAATTTTTACTACGTTGCTGTGGGCACCACTTTCCATGCATACACCTTTGCTTGTATAAGATGCTTTGAAAAAAACTCACCGTCCAAATTTATCGACATAAAACGAAAGCTTGTTAAAGTTAGGATATAAAAAGTAAGGGGAAGTAACTCTTACTTAACATGTAAGAATTAGTGAAGGAAAAAGAATATTCGTGCAACAATTCTTAGCTCGTAAAAGTAGTAGAGCTGAATTATGACTAAAATTAGTGTGAAGAGACGTGGAATCCATGTTACATTTTTGTTATGGTGAAACGCACCTATTCTATAGTTAATAGACTCTCCCACCTAATATAAGTAGGAGTAGTAAGAGAAACGAGGGTCAGTCGATGTCGGACGACTGGCTGATCGGTTGAACTCTCTGCCTTCGGGCGGGGAGGAACCCGAACGAGGCTACGCCGAAGGACAGAGACTCATTCGGGGAGGAAACCGACCCTGAACCCGTTTTTACGGGTTCAAAGGGTATATTTTTGGCCGAGCACACGGGTTCGGAGATCCCACGTTAAACCGGCCTTGTGCCACATTATACCCTCGTGGAGGGGTGACTAAATACTAGTCGATGTCGGACGACAGTAGTCGACAGTTAGTCGAATACGAAAGTAGTCAGCGACCACAACAAGATTACTCTGCGTAATACCTATTATATCAAGTTCCTAACGTTTTGTACGTCGAACCGATTTTAGGACCGATTTAGTACAAATACAAGCCTCCACTGCGAAATAACTCCACAACACATTTCTATTACCACATTTATATACAAAGTCTTTAGAAGTATTAAAAATTAATATGCCCATCTTGCCAAATAAATTGTCACACATTGGGAAAATTAAGCAGTCATATCAGCTAATAAAAGCACTATTGTCCTCATCTTTGTTGTTGCTATCACAACGCTTCGGCCGTTGTGTCCTCTGGCCTTCATCAGGTGCATATCGATCTGGTTAACGTATAGGAAATTCTGAACTGAACCTATTATTTAATCTCTAGGGAGGGACACTTCTCTTTCCACTTCTCATGTCTAGGGATAGCTCGTCTAGTTCTTGTTTTTATTTAGTACTGTTCAGTACACATTGCCTGATCCGGGAATTGAACTCACAACCACCATGTCACCAAATTCATAAACACACGCTTTTTTTTTTATCCACTAGTCCACTGTCCCATATTGAAAGAGTGTAAATAATGATAAATCTTCACCCCGTAATTCAGGAAAATAATAAAATAGAGGTTGTGCATTAAATTCTGTTTAAAATGACAATATCACCTTCCGTATTTGACAGGGGGAAAACCACGAGTGTATGACAGCCATATTTAAGCAGGGGTTATTAAAAAAATAGTTGCTTAGTACCATGACTGCTACACTATCTTTAGCTATGTTTCTTATTCGGCACAGTTCAAAACAAGTTTCTTTTTCGGTATGCATGGCAATATATATATATATATATATATATATATATATATATAATTTCTCAGAATTAATCTGTAGTAAAAGACAATATGTATAAAGAAAAGAAGACAAAGCCGACGCGTTTCGTCTAATGTAGACAACAAATATATACAATGTGCACAACAAATATATCAAGAAATCAAAAGAAAACGGTTGAATCTGTCAACACAACAATACAAACAATATTTCTACATGAGAAAATATTCTCTTCAAATATAAATTGACGTAATTTTTCAGTTGACCATATAAATATATAACAGTGTTTCTAAATTCTTCTAGTTGCTAACGACATTTTGTTTCTTGTTTATAGATACTTTGTTTCAATGTATTCATTTCATTTTTTTGTCTTGAAAAAGTCCACATTGGACGAAACGCTTCAGCTAAAACTACAGTTTTCCTATTGTCTTTTTTCCTTATATATATATAAAAATTTTTAATGAAAAACAGACACTTTAAGGTACCATTACAATAATTTATTTCACCAAAATTCTTTTTAAAGGATTTCGGATCATCAGGTAACACTTCCAACAATGGTGAAATAAATTATTGTAATGGTACCTTAAAGTGGTCTGTTTTTCATTAAATATTAGCTCTGTTCTTCACATTGAGCTCTCAGGATTTCATCCTCCTTGGATTTACCAAATCGGTTTACCAAGTTCTTCATAACTTAAATATATATATATAATGTTATCCAGGCAAGATAATAAAGCCACTAAGATTCAAGGGGTTACCGAGTGTGTGTGTATATGAGAAAAAATATTAAGCAGAGAGAACCAGGAAAAAATAATAAGCAATAATTAACAAGACAGAAGATAATGATTGACATTGCATTTAAATTTTTGAAGTTCAAAGTTGATTGGAAAGCAAAAAGCCGGAAGAGAGTTCCACAAGCGATGAGTTCGAGAGAATAAACTGTTAGTATAGAACTTACGGTTAGATCTATCTAACTCAATTATAAATTGATGTGACTTTGCCGCTAATCTGGAACTGCGCTTAAATTCATAAAGGTACCATAGAGGAAAGTTCATCAGAACAATTACCATGGAAATATTTATAGAAAAGGCACAGGGAAGCTACATTATGGTGATGAGAAAGTGACTGAAGCCGAGATGCCAGGTCAGGACTATTGACATTGCAGTTTCTTTTGCTTTTATCAAGAATCTCTAAATATATAGCAGGAGGGTAAGATAATATGTGACAGAAATATCCAATGCAAAGACGATTGGTATACTTATAACTATGTACGATAGATTCTGGTGAGAAAAATTCTCTAGCATGACACAAGGAACCAATAGTTTGCTTTAACATTGTTGTATATAATCCACTTTTCATCGTCTCTTATGAAATATTTAAGTAACGATTAGTTAAGATGAAACATTCGTCATTACAATTGGTTCCCCAAAACGGAAATGACTTCTGACACAACTTAATATATTTACTCACATTTGTTACGTAGCGATTAAATACAATCTTTATCACACGCCCGTCGCCGTGTGTATGTAAGTTTGAGTATATATTTGGCATTACTATCATTCTGTCTTATGTCACGAATCTGGTTGGTCCAGTAAGAAATAAATTAGACGGGCTTGCTTGTCATTGTCGAAAATGTCCTTTTGTAATGTAACAGCAATATTTGGGCGAGGTGCGTCACTAAAACGCGGGAAACATCTTTAACAGCACAGGACTTGACAGACTGCCAGGGTGTGGAGATTATAAATTACACTTTAACATATCTTTACAGGATAACATTTTTTTCACCGTATATACTCTAGTATAATGCTAGTCTTTATATGTTTTGTACGTCAAAAAAATGGAAGGTTGCACTATACACAGGTAATTTTTTTTGAAGTGGTTAAAAATCAGGCATTTCGGTGACCGGTTGCATAAAAAAACGAAACGAAGATTAATACAAATCTAGAAAGGGAAAAAAACTATTAATTCTTCATTTATATAAAGTAGCTGTTGATTTTAAGTGGTATACACAGCAGGATGGTATTTATCAATCCACCCACGGGGATCGAATGTGGCACAAGGCCTTTTTAATGTGGGTATCTCTGAGCCCGTAGGCCCAGCCAAAAATAAATAACCATCCAAACCTGCCGAGGCGAGACAGTTCCGTCAACCTCCCCCAACGAAACCCTACCCTTCGGTAGAGCTTCGTCCGGGTTCCTCTCTGCAAGCAGAGTTCGACAGACACCCGACCCGGCAGCTCACAAAGCACAGATATTACACTTTGATCCTAGCCACCGGGCCGAGCGGGATATAACACAGCAGGATGTCTACTAACCGCCTCACACAGTCAAATGTGGCACAAGGCCGAATTTAATGTGGGGTATCCGAGTCCGTAGGCTAGGCTAAAAATTCCCCGTAGCTTTGGGTGGCTGTTTCCTGAGACGAGACTCAACATAGCCTCTTTTGGGGATTCTCTTTGCCCGGTGGCAGAGAGTTTGACCAGCACAGCTGGAAACAAATCTCTAACTGGTATACATAGAAGATGAGATTTTGCTCTTCACGTAGCGACAAAAGGGGCGTAACTCAAGCTACATAGGAGGCAAGCCCAGGACGAAGGGGCTACCGTAGTCAGGCATGGACGAAAACAAAAGTATGATATCTAAATCTTGAATCGCTTGAAATTTGAAAATACGTCCTCGTCCATTAAAAAATGTTACGTTTACAATCAATAAATAGAAAATAATAAATGAATTAAAACTGGAGGCAAATGTTGCTAAATGTTTGAATGATAAATGATAGGGAAAGAAATCGACAATGCATGTTTATTAATTCTCTCTCTCTCAAAAAAAAAATACCTATGTTCTCTTTCGTTATGATACTTATCAAAATCCCCAACCTACCCAGTATGTTTTTATCCCCCTTTTCTCTTGACTAGTTAGCTTTTGTTTTGATTTTCCCACTCCACTATTTATTTTCCCCTTCCATCACCTTAAGTGAGTGAATATCTTATTTTTGCCAATCGGCTGAATACAGCGGCCGCTCTTATTTTTCTGTGGGTTGGACGGGTCCTACTAACATATTTTTGTTTTGAATTGAATATTTTGTTATCTTTACTTTCGTTATTGGGATCATCCACATCCCCATCATTTCATAAGACATCATTTTTATATTTTTGGTAAAAACATGAGAAAAATAATAATAATAAAAACAAAAAGTGTGACGAATGATTGGGTCACGAATCAGATTAGCTAGTCTTAGGACAGTCAGTGGCGACCAGCCTCACCCCACTTCCCAGGGCTTGTGACAAATTTGTACGTAAATAGAATAAATATACGCACGCATAAAACATGAAAATGAACACACTACCGCCCCTGTCTGAATGATTGGATTTCTCTGTATCCTTGGAAACAGGAAATTATGAATTTATATGTGCGTTTAAAGCTCAGTAAATTTAAAAATAAGTTATTCCAAAATTCGCTTGAAGATGAAACAGAACTAATGCTTTTAATTTAATTATATTATTAAATTTAAAATTTTTAGTTTCAGTTTTTGAAACGTGGTTATTTCTGTGTAGCGAAGAAACCATATTTTAAATCGGTTAATTTATAATATTTATGCTCTGTAAATTTACATTGAGCACTGTTTTGTAAGAATAAAAAAATATCAATAAAAACACCGGATTATATATATATATATATACACACACACACACACACACACATATAGCGATTTCCTAAGTGAGAAAGAAAGCGAGAGAGACATTAAGGAAGAGAGACTAGTTCCCTCAAAGCAACACTGTCACAGCTAAATTTAAATCCGATACTGATAATGTATATCTTATTCGATAATGACTTGGCAGGACTTTCCTGGATTCAAATGGAACATATAACACACACGCACACGGTATGTTTACATCTTGGGGTTTCAGTGGGTTCCCCTGTGAGTCTGTGGTATTTTGGTAAATGTAGGATTGGGTGAAGAGGGATGTGTTCTTGTGGTGAATGAGTAAATAGTAGGACGTAGGTGATCATGGCTCTCCACAACTTTCTGTCCCTTCTAGCTCTTAATAAATTTTATCTTTTCGTTATTTCCCCTAAACTCTGTTCCGCCATCCATTTACCCAAGCTCATTCTTCTTCTTCTATGTGCCGTGTCCCTTCACGACGTTGGCGAACATGGCTCTCCACAACTTCCTGTTCCTTCTGGCTCTTAATTTTATCTTTTCGTTATTTCTCCTAAACCCTGTTCTGTCATCCATTTACTCAAGCTCACTAAGTAGGTTATCCTCTGTCCGTCTTGCCTTCAATCTTTCCTATGAGTATCAGATTTTCCAAGCCCTCTTTTCTCATGATGTGCCGTAGAATTTTCAACTGTCTCTTCCTGATGTTAATTATAAGTTTCCTTTTTGTTTCCATTTTCTCTAAAACTACACCGTTGCTCAGATGCTCCTGTTCCGAGAATTTGAACTTGACGCGTTGATTCCACTTACTTCAACAATAACTAATATGCAAAGCACAGATATCTTCTATGTGCCATGTCAACTCAGAACGTGAGCGATCATGGTTCTCCACAACTTCTTGTCCTTTGTAACTCTTAGGAAATATTGTATTTTTTACCTCGCCTAATCCCTGTTCTGCTATTCAATTGCACAAGATTGTTATTTTTCTTCTTCTATACACCTTATTCCTTTAGGACGTGGGTGATTATAGCTCTCCACAATTTCCTGTCCTTTGTAGCTCTTAATAAATGTTGTCTTTTTACTATCGAACCTAAACCTTGTTCTACCATCCATTTAGTTAGGCTCATCCTTCTATGTGCAGTGTCCCTTCAAGATGTAGGCGATCATGGCTCTCCACAATTTCCTGTCCTTTGTAGCTCTTAATAAATTTGGTCTTCTTGTTATCTCTCCTAAACCTTGTACCGGCACCCTTTTAGTCAAGCTCATTCTTCTTTTATGTGCCGTAGGACGTAGGTGATCATGGCTCTCCACCACTTCCTGTCCTTTGTAGCTCTTAATAAATTTTGTATTTTTCTACCTCGCCTTATCCCTGTTTTGCTAATCAATGGCACAAGCTTGTTCTTTTTCTTCTATGTGCCTTGTTCCTTCTGAATGTGGGCGATCATGACTCTCCACGATTTCCTATCCTTTGTAGCTCTTAATAAATGTTTTTTCACTATCGCACATAAACCTTGTTCTGCCATCCATTTAGTCAAGTTCATTCTTCCTCTATGTGCCGTGTCCCTTCAAGATGTAGGCGATCATGGCTCTCCACGATTTTCTGTCCTTTGTAGCTCTTAGTAAATTTTCTCTTTTCACTATTGGACCTAAACCTTGTTCTACCATCCATTTATACACGCTCGTTAGGTAGGGGTTATATGCTGCTTGTCCCTCTTGTCTTCATTATGTGTAGTTGATAGCCACAACGAGCCTGGTCCAGCACAGGTCCAACTTTTTAGCAAATTCCCTACTCGTCAGTGTAACTCACCTTTTATCCATGTTTTTGACCACGCGTGTCAGCGATAGTTTTAAGAAAGCTGGGACTATGTAAGCGCTTTAGCTGAATTGTAAATGGTGGCTCCAAATGGGCAGGCCAGACATTGTGGCCTCTTAGTCTTAATTTTATTTCACCACAATATGTCCTATCAGTGTCAAATTTTCTATACCTTCTTTCCTCATTATATGCCCTGGAAATTTCAGTTGTTTCTTTCTGGTAATAAGTACAAGTTTTTGGGGGTTTTTTTTTGTTTTCTCTAAAACTGTCATTGCTCACATGTTCGTTCCTTGGTATTCTCAATTACAGAATTTTATCCCTTGTTTCCGGTTTACGATTGGATTTCTAGTTCCTTCTAAAGTCTCCTCATTCTCTTTCACTCCCAGCAGCCTCTTGCGTCTTAGTGGCATTATTGCCTTGCTTGGGGTGAACCGATTTAAAAAAATCCAGACAGTATCACCACTCTGATAACGCAATCATCAAAGAAATTCCAGATTTTTGCTTTTACCATGCTACTGTTCACGCAATAAAATGCCCAAGAGCCACTCAAAGTATGGAATTGCTGAATGAGCTTATATATGGATATAAGAATTGTACAGGGTGGTCCGAACGTCTTGTCACACCCCCTACCAAAAAGTAATGATAACAATAGAAGATCAATACAGTAATACAAAGCATATGTACTGGATTCAGTTTATTCAATTTTATTGAGGCTGTTACACACCGAGAAGGTCTGTATGAACGACATCATTTTCGTGTCAGCCATCTGAAATAGAATATATATATATATATATATATATATATATATATAATTATTTTTTAAAAAAAATTATAACATAAGTATGTTATAAAATCACTACAAAAATAGCCATTTTGTTTCAACACACTCTGTGTCTTATCAAGTGATGATGTTGAAAAGAAAATAAATGGTTTTAAAAGTTTCAGATTAATTAACGATCCTACATGAGGGGGAAACATTGTTACAAAAGCTAGAATAACCAATCAAAAACGAAGTATAGAAAGATTCAAAAGCTTGACAACGAAATCCTGCTCTAATAGCTATTCAGATCTTTAAATACGTGTAATATTAAAATTTATACTAACTAATAATTATAAATTTACATGATAAAATTTAATATTAAAATTAAAAACTGGCAATTTTTAAAATCCAAATTTAATCACTATTAAGTTTAAAAACTACAAAATTATATATATATGAAGAAAAATTTGGAAAAAACAAACAAAAATCCTTAAATGCAATTATGTTGTTTAAAATGAATGAAATGTCGACGTCTGACGTTTCGGTTTAATAAACCTTCTTCAGGACAATATTCATTAAAATACAATTCAGTTCAATTTGACAAAGACGATGGACATAAAAACAAGTCTTATCCAAAACAGATAACTGAAATTTTTTAAAATGATCAGCTTTCCGTTTAGCATGGTCACGTTGTCGTCACATGGGCGACGCTTTCAAAACGTATTCCTAAAAATTTTTGATTATTTTGAATGAAAAAGAAAATGAAAAGAATTCTATTAGGATCTAAAATTTTTATGTGTATGCTTGTCGAGCATTAATCTCGCTAAAAAAGGGGAAATATTAAAGAAACCAGGTCTAGTATTCACCGTGCGTGAGATGGATATTATACCTGCTTCATAAATCCTCCTGAGATTTTTATTATGAAAATATTTTAATACCTTCACGGAATCGAAATCGAATTAGGATCTGCTTTAGTTGTGTGTACAACTAAAGCATTGTTAAAATTTCCGTCGGATCTATATCCATTTACATTTGCTTACATATATATATATATATATATATATATATATATATATATTACGCAACAAAATCCCAACTTACCTCATATGGGGGGGTATACTCCAACCCCACCTCGTATGAGGTAATCTTGGATTTTGTTGTGTAATTAGTAATTTATATGATCTGTTATAATAAATACATTGAACTCTTATTGCGGATCACTTTTAATATTTCATATTACTAGGATCCACTTGGATTATATACCAACAGATTTATTATCTTATACTTTATTTTCCATATGAAATAAATTATAATATATACTTAAAAAAATTAAGACCAAAAACGTTTGCGGCTTCTCTCTTCTCTTTAAAATATACTCTTTTCTCTCGTTGGAACAATTATCTTTCCCTTATATATATATATATATATATATATATATATATATATATATATATAAGCCAAGAAACGATCAAAATAGACAAAATGAAAATCAGAGTCCGAATAAATTATTGATCAGAAACTAAAACCTCGTTCAATAATTCCAGACAGAAGTTTTCAAAATAATAATATCTATTTAAATATCGATGTAACCTGAGGTCGGCAACTTTTTAAATGTTCCCAAGGGCATTGGACTCTCAATTTACGTGAGCGTTTTTGTTTATGTCCTTGCATATATTTTTTCCGGACATTGTTTTGCAATAAAACGGAAGATGACAAGGTTTAAATAAACATATAGATAATTAAATTTAGAGGAAGGAAGAATTGTCGTAAAACATTGTTGATTTTTTTTTAAGATGGAATGATCTATTATTATAACATGTTTTTAGATACATTGTATTTATTTCCAGTTTTCCTTCTTGAATTGTTAACCCCAGGGCGGTTGGAACGTCTTGTCACCCCTACCAAAAAATAATGAGAACAATAGAAGAACAAGTAATACAGTAATACAAAGCACATAGACTGAATTCAGTTTATTTACTTTCATTGACGCTGGGCCACATCGAGATGGTCTGTATGAACACCATCATTTTCGTGGCATAAAATGATGCTGCGCCATGTCCTGTGTGATCATTTTACGAAGCTGTACTTTGTTGATTGTTGCAAAGGCCCTACGAACGGCGTCCTTCAACTGATACCTATTCTGGTATCATTCATGGGAAACTCTCTCCTTGCTCTTGTGAAACTCTCTCCTTGATCATGTGTCCATACACTTGCAAGCAGCCTCTCTTCCAAACTGTAGGAGCTCGTGTCAGCCATCTGAAATAGAAAATTATATTATGTAGATATGACAAGACTTTCTGACCACACTGTTGTAGAGCAATCACGTAGTCAAGATAAACACTCACCTTGACAACAGCTCCACCTTGAGAAAGAGAGCTATTTATGGTGCCATGGAGCATCTCATTGTGCTAAAGTGGGATGGTCCATTGCTTGGGCTGTGATTGGCTGCTGGTACATGAGTGGAGGTATTTCTGTATAAATACCAGCTTGCTTCATCAGTTAGTTTGCAGGGTTTGTATTGAGTTACAACCTGCTTTATTTTTGTCTGCCAGCTGGACGCTACTCCGGTAAATGCTGTTTATTGTATTGTTATTCTACAACTATAGGATAAATAACAGTTGACTCTAGACTTGAAGAGGTTAAGATTTTAGTGATCG
>CAHIKZ030005454.1:2280000-2440000 GCA_903632075.3 Acanthosepion pharaonis | reverse complement strand
CATTATGTATCCATTCATCTTCATATGGGGCCTCAGACTCAACACAGAGGTCTACATCAAGTGCCTTGAAGACATAGTGCTGCCCTGGGTCAAGAGAGTGGCTGCTGGAAAACCCTGTCTGGAAACAGGACTCTGCACCATGCCACACAAGCAGGAGAACCCAGTCATGGCTGTCAGACAATTTCTGCAACTATATCACCCCTTAATTCTGTGCACCTAACTCCCCAGACTACAACCCCCTTGATTATTATGTGTGGGGCACAGTTGAGTGAGAGACCAGTGAAACTCCTTGTAAGACCAAAGTTGAACTGAAGGCAAGGATTTGGGCAGCATTCACCAACTTAAACAAGAAGACCGTCCAGAAAAGTTGCAGGAGATTCTGAAGTTGTCTGGTGGCTGTGGTTGAAGCCAGTGGTGATTTTATTAAATAAATTTACTCTTTAGTATTTCAAGATAATTTTGGTAAATATCTCTATTAAAATGAGATGTCAGTGCATTTTTGCATAATTCAGACAACAATTTATCCATTGCACCTTGCAGATAGATATGAATAGAGATAGTCAGGAATATGATAAGCATGAAACTGTCACCATGAACTGTTGATTCCTATATCCACACATACTCTCTTTCTCTCTTATATGATGAGACAGAGTGCAAATACTTACAGGTAACATATTTCACTGTCCAATTAAGTATACTTGAATGAGTCATACCACAGAATTTAGTGAGAGTGGCGCTATATCAAGTATAGTTACTTATCTCTTTGTCACCGAGGAGGCCTGTTGGTCCAGTGAGTATGATGTTTCCGTCATATAACTGCCTGGGTTTGATTCTTGGTAGTGAATACACACTGCTAATGAGTCCCAAAATAGGATGAAATGGCAATCCAGTGCTTTATGCATTCTGTTGAAGATTCTTCTAAACTCAATGAATGACTTTGATATGATTATTGAAATCACCCTAAAAAAAAAAAAATTTCTATCACACACACACACATATATATGTCTGTTATCTATCCTACAACCGTGTTCAGTAATTCTCTAACTTGAGTGGCTCTCAGGCATTGTATTGAGTGATCAGTTGTTTGAAAAATCAAAAGTGATATTCTCTCTTTCATATATCCAACACAAGGAATGTTAAAAGATTCATGTTAAAAAAATAAAAAAACAAATGAAAACTACAGACAAAAGTTCATTTTCTCCATGAAGACATTCATTTCTGTAGTTTATTGCTACCAGCAAGCAGAAATATTTCTTCTCCCGATGATGGCCATTTTGGCCGAAACTAGTCGAGGAATATAAATGAAATAATAATAAAAAAAAATGAAAGAATATTAATCTACAACCCTGTGTGTCTGAAGATTTTAATTTTTAATAATTTTTATTGTTCAAAATATATATATATATATATATATATATATATATATATATATATATATATATATATATAAATATAAATATACCCTTTTTTAACCAGTAATACCCTGAAGATCTGTTAGGTGAAATCTTTGTAGGTAGGTTCTGGGTCACTAGGTTTTTAGATTTTACTCTACTTAGTGTGTTGAGCACTTTTACATTTTTACTTACTCTGTTGGTGTTTTTTTTTTTACTAGGCGTTGTGGTGTTGATTGATTATTTTTGACCAACATGGATGTCTTTTGCCTTTTCTTTCTTATTGAATTTTTTTTCCCAGGTATCGATTTGTTCAAATAATTTTATTTACAAATTGTATCATCTGGGATTTTTTTTCACACCACCTGAGTATAGGTATTAAAATGACATATATAGGTAGATAGATAGATATAGAATTAAGAAAAATTTAAAAGAAAAAACTTACATCTGAATCTTCCAAACTGGAAGATTCAAATATAAAGTTTTCTTTGCGGTTTTTCTTAATTCTATTGCTCTGTATGATTTGTTATTATTCTCATACATTGAGTTCTCGACTTGGAATTTTACCAGGATATTCATCTTTGAGGAACTCCTCAGGATTATCTACATAGCCAAAGGATTTTTCACACATTTTATATGTATATATATATACATACAATGTACAGACACACACACACAATATACAAACAAAGCAATAAATAAATTTTGCTGTTTTCCCACGACCTGAAGTTTTATGCCCATGTGCTGTTTATTTGTCAGCTGTTGCACAATCATCAGGCAAGTTGAAAAGGACAAGAAACTCAATTGTGTAATTACCTGGCCATTTTATATATATATATATATATATATATATATATATATAATAAACTTATAAATATAAGTAAGTATACTCATCCGGAAAAACCTTAAGTGTTTTGGCTTGTAAATGAACAGACCAATACCCAAGGAAAAATAAGGAATAAAAAAAGAAAGAACTAAGAACATGTAATTTTGGCGAAAATAATCGGCCAGAATCCAAGTTCAGAGTCCAAAGAAAAAAAACCTCCGACATGAGTAAAATAAAAATAACTAAGCAAAGTGCTCAATACATTAAGTTGAGCAAATGAAACTAAAGGACCAGGTTTGCCTGGCTCTTTAGGTTTTATATATATATATATAATATATATAATAAATGTGAATGTCAGTGTGTCACCCTTTTTCAACATTACTCCTAGAGGCTATACCCCAACATATCATACCATTTTGGAATCAGGCTGACTCCGTGAACAAATTAAAAACATTCCAGGCCAGATATGCACCCAGAATCCTGACATTATGGATTCCCAAGTTTTCATTACCACAATTGTTTTCATCGATTTTTACGTGATGTTTTGTAACAAATCTTTTGTATGATAACAATTTTTATAAGTTGGAAATAAATTTGGGAATAATTGAAATTAATTATGAAATCCAACAAAAGTGAAATAAAAATAATTGTTTGTACAGAAAGTAAGGACCTACATACATCAAATTGTCTTTAAATTAAGTGGTGGCAGAAGAATTAGTGTTGAATTTTTAAAAGTTAAGCTTAAATATTAATGTGATACTTAAATGCAGCAATCAATTTTGAGTTCTTCTGTAGTTTATTGTTGCCTATCGCATCTACGCTCCCTATAATATTGTGGTGAATGCCCAATGAAGAGCCCTCCATAGGATTTTTATATATATATATATATATATATATATATATATATATTTTTTTATATATATTATATATAATTGTGTATTTGGGCAGCAATTCATCTTTTATACAAGTTTCATTCCTAATAGGGCTTGTCGACCTGAACCAGAAAATTAAATTATGTACTATAAAAAATTTAAAACGGCTAACCTTATCATCAACAATCAAAACACACCTGTAAGATTTAAATTACAGAGAATCATTATCATTTATAAATTCACATGCCCGTTAAGGAATCGAGTTCTTGATTAAAGGCAAATTCATGAATAATTGGACATACCTATCAAGAAGTCTCACGTTGCACATCTCTGAACATATGAAACTTTATATATGTGTACAGATATACAATATTTTGTTCCTCATAGTTTCATGCATGTTGTAATCATCAGGCATGGATTGTAAACTCTCTCCACTCACTCACACACACACACACACACATATGGTGGTGGTGAAGGCTTTGTGCAGAACCAACCACACTTTTTTTTAATACAGAGACCTGGTGCACTACGTGCTAAAAAGGTCCAAAAACAACCCTGTGCAGGTTTTGAAATCAGAGTTGTCCTTCTCCTAGACCAGTTGCCATCCATGGCTATAGAACCCAGTCTGTCCTGCTATTCACCCATAGCTGGAGGGAGATAAGAGGATTAATACTTTTCTCAAGGGTAAGCACATTTCACAGTGTAATGGATTTGACTGGAATTCAAACTGGGCTCTCCGAATCCTCAATATGAGCCACTACTCCACTGTACCTCATCATATATAATATAAATTTTTTGTTTTCCCAAAAAATTGTAGAGTGGGAGGAGCTAAAGATTGTATTGTTCCATCCTTCCAAATAACAAATGACAATTAACCTTGAAAATCAGCATTCAAATTCTAGATTTTGCCTGGCCAAACATTGCCAGCTGTATAAATGTGCATCTCGGTAGATCTGATTTCAAATAGTTATCCTCGAATATTTTGACAGTTCAGACATGTTTTGGTGCACATAAAACAGAAATATAACCTCCCAACACACATTGATTTCTAAAATAATGCTTACGAAACTACATGTAGGTGGATAGTGTTCATAGATTGCTTTTTAGGTGCACTGATGTATACTAAAATAGGTATAGATACAAACATATACTGGTTTGTGTCTTTATTCCTTCCCACCCTTTTCTTGTGTGTATACCCTTTAAAAATACATCCACCCTGTTAATTGTAAAGGTTTGAACCTGAGTGTTAATTAAATCCTGAGACTGAATAACCAACATTGACTTATGTAAATCATACTTATTATAAAACCCAGGTTGTGTGTGTGTGTGTGTGTGTGCGTGTGTGTGTCTGTACGTTTATATATTGGATCGGATTTCCTACATTTTTCAACTGATTTCAACAAAACTTCACAGGACTAAGTAAAATTACGTTGTGGTGGTTCTGACAGTGCCAAAAATTGAAAAAACACAATTGTTTTTGCACAAAATCAATTTGAAAACACAATTTAGAGGCATCGCTTTCATGAGAATGAAAGGGGGACAACTCATATCGAGTTTTACTTATTATAAAACCCAGGTTGTTTGTGTGTGTGTGTTCATTTATATATGGGATCGGATTTCCTACATTTTTCAACCGATTTCAACAAAACTTCACTTTTTCTTTTGACAGGTAGTGTTTCTTATTGTCTTGCACACTTTTTTCTTTATTTTTACATTCAGAATTCTTTTAAAATTCCATTTACAAGACAATTGTTTATAATAAAATTCTATTCAATCGATAGACTCATAACGATTGAAAACAATTTGACCAATTTGTAAAAACGAAGAAAAAACAAAAAAAACTAATTAAGACATGCGTGTCCATCAACCTTAAACAATAATCTTTGTCAATTTTATTTTTCAGTCTTTATGATAATCGATACTTGATCTATCTCTTACTGTTACATCCCCGGGCAACGCCGGGCTCTACTGCTAGTTTTATAATAATGTTTAGAAAAGAAAGCAAACAATGTTTATGATTAAATAAAAATTTATTTACACTAGTTATATTTGAACTATTGTCTCTTCTTTTTTCTCTTACTAGTTGCTAGATCTGCTGAGTAATACCGATCTTATGGGTCATTCATCTTTCTTTTCCCTCTTTGGTTAGGGCTGGTGTGTGATGTCTCAATAGGGTTGAAGATTACATAATCCCCTCTTCTGGTCGTGTTAAACTTTTGTCTCTTTACATCCACACTAGTTCTTTGGATGTCTTATAAAGGGTTTTCAAATAACTTAGACTGATTTTAAATGTGAATTAAGTTTAAGCGTCTAATGATTTTTTCTTTTTCTTTCAGATTTAACAACTAAAGTCTTTGGCGATTTCAATCATGAAAAGATTAACAATCAAACAACATGTTAAAGTTATCGAAGTCTATTATGAAAATGGACGTTCAAACGGAAATGCATTTCATGCACTTTGTGATTTTTTTTTTTTTTTTTTTCTCTCTTTGGTCAACATAATCGACCAACCGAGAGTGCAATTGGAAATGACGTAACATTGTTGTGGAAAGGTTCAATTCCTGCACGCGATGACAAATAGTGGGGTCTGGATTTTTAGCCACATTCTCATGCACTGCAGCAATGTTTTCAGCTGAATGGCGTAAATGAGCATGCAGTGGTGTTTTCACATCTGCCACCAACCCAGTTTGAATTTACAAACAATTTTTCCAATTACACTTATGAAATTTTAACATTTTGTTTGATTGTTAATCTTTCCATGGTTGAAATTTCCGAAGACTTAAGTTGTTAAAACTGAAAGAAAAAGAAAAAAATCACTAAAAGACACTTAAGCTTAATTCTCATTTAAAATCGGTCCAAGTTATTGGAACACCCTGTATATGCTGGGTACCTTCAGGAAATTGGCGATCAAGGCTCTCCACAATTTCCTGTTCTTTATAGTTCTCAATAAATTTTGTCTTTTTGCCCTCTCTTCCAAATCCTGCTTCACCATCCATTCATTCAAGCTCGCTAGGAAAGTTATGCATTGCTTTCCTCCGTCTCTCGCTTACTTTCAATCTGTCCTGTGAGTGTCAAATTTTCCAAGCTCTCTTTCCTCATTATGCACCCCAGAATTTCCAACTGTCTCTTCCTGATAAGTAAAAGTGTACTTTTTGTTGCCATTTTCTCTAGAACTTTGTCACTGTTCACACATTCAGTAATGGTATTCTCAGCATGCTTCTGTAGCACCATATTTCTGTTACTTCAAGTCTCTTCTTCATCTTTGATGAGATTGTCAAGTATTCACTGCCGTAGAGGAGGACTGATATTATGTAACAGTTCAGTACTCTTTTTTTGGTTTCTATTGATAGTCTTCTGTTTCTTTTTTTCCTTTTTTTTTTTTTAATCATTTCACCCCAAACAAGGTGGGGGTGCTACTAGTATGCAAGGGGTTACAAAGAGTGAAAGTGAGAGAAAAGATTGTGTATAGAGGTGATTGAGGAAAGGATAGACACAAACAGGGTTTAAGACAACAGAAGATGGCAGTTGACATTGCATTTAAATCTTTGAAGATTGTAGTTATCAGGTAAGCAAGTAAGAGGAAAGAGTTCCACTGTTGGGAAGTGTGAGAAAAGAAACTGTTGGAGTAAAAGTGGTGGCTACAATTAACTATTTCAACAGTAAAAGGGTGGGACCTAGATGCCAATCTAGTAGCACACTTAAATTCATGTAGTCCATCTGTCCTTTCTCTCATTTGGAGATGTCTGTTTATATATATAATATATATATATATATATATATAATATCTCACATATAGAATGCTACCAGTGAGGGATAATATGCTTTTTTATTATATATATATATATATATATATATATATACACACACACAGGGGGGAAACAAATATTCATGCACATACAAATTTTTAATTTATTGTATTTCTAACTAAAGATTAAACATACTTCTCATATAATTAACTGTACACAGATGCATAATAACTAAATATTCATAGAAAACAGAACAAAAATTTTGATTTGCTAGAAATAAATTTGATTTGATAAATAAATTTCAGTGGGTGAAAAATGTATTTGTACAATACAAAAAAGAATACATAATCTTCATTTAATACTTTATAGAATAGCCATTATTCACTTCTACAGCAACCAACCTCTTCTTGTAGTTCTCAATTAATGATTTACAAATTTTACTTGGTATTTTGTTCCATTCTTCTTTGCATATATTCTTCAGATCCAGGATGTTTGTTGGAGTTCTTGATTGAATTTGAATTTTCACATAAGGCTACAGATTCACAACTGAACTCCTTTAATAAAATATGCAACACTGTTGATAATTCTAATAACAGATTTAATAAATATAAAGAAAAGCTGGTTGAATAAAATGTCTTTATTAGCTATTGCAATATCAAGTTCTCTACTGCAGAGTGGTGATTTGGGAACTCTGGTCACAAACACTCAGTCAGTCAACTCTTTCACAATTCTTCTGTCATATATGTGTCTGCATTTTTACTCTGGCTCAGGAATTGCGGGTGTGCTTTTTAGCAACTACTGTCTCATGAGCAATCCTGGGCTGCTACAAAGTGATTTCACCTGAGCCTGTTTTCCTCTGATCTTCCTTGTTGGGCCTGATCTAACTCTGTGTGTGTTTTTGCCTCAGCTGCAGAAAAACTGACTGGAGTGAATCACTGGCTCTGATTGTCAGCCAGTTTCCAGTCTGTCACTCAGCCTGAGGAGCTATCATTGATATAGATGATTCTCCTCCAAAATTTGACATTGATATATCTAATTTCTCCACTTGACCATCTTAGTCTTAGGAAATCTTGTTAAAACAAAACATATGTTACTTCCTTTCTTTGCTTTAGAATTTTCCTATGTATCTTTCTGTAAAGATAATTGTGTTCTTGGGTGGTCAACATAAACACACCCCAATATTGGGGATTAACACAAACTTTATTCCTTGTCTAGCATAATTTATAAGAATATACACATTCAGAACAGATAGTGTAATTTTAATTTCTCAATACCTAAAAAATTTGGACAACACATCAATTGGGTCTTCTTATGAATGGGAAATGAATAGTGTTGGGAGTCTTGGTTTTGCTCAGTTTTACTGAATCTTGTCTAGTTAATTCAGGGTTCAATTCTCCTTGGAACTGATCTTAATTATCAAATTAGTAGACCCTCCAAATCACCATTCTGTAATTTCATGCAATTAAAAGTTTAAACTGGGTCAGTGCCCTGTTACAATAACAGAGCTAAGATTTATATTTAAAATAAATATACATTTTGTTCCTCACCAGAGTTTTATGCATATAGCAATAACCAGGCATGGATTGAAAACTATGACTCATTTATATATATATATATATATATATATATATCCCAAAAGTTGTAGAAAAGGAGGAGATAAAGATTATATTCTTAAATCCTTCCAAATAATAATAACAAGCAGCCTTGAAAATCAGCATTCAAATTGTAGTTTTTGCCTGGCCAAGTATTACCATCAGTGAAAAATCAACAATTCAATGCCAAGTGGGTAGGCTTAGATTTATTCATATGCATACACATATGAACACACACACACAAATATATATATGCACATATCTATGTTGTATATTATATATATATATATATGCACATATCTATGTTGTATGTATATATATATATATATATATATATATATATACACACAAATTCCCAAGAGGATAGAATCCAGGTAGAACTCAATGTTCAGGACAGAGTAAGAATATAATATAAAAGGCTCAAATACTAATATTCCATGGTTATAATTTATTACATTGGAATTGTAATCACGATCCAATTGATCAGACCTACAAATTTGTAGGTCTGATGAATATTAATGTTTGAGCCTTTTATATTTTACACATGCACATCTGTGTTGTGTTTTTGTGTGTGGTGAGATGATGAGAGACAGGAAATAATTGAATGTGTGCAGTACTTTTCACACAGCACAAAGATACAATGTTGATCCTGGGCAGTATATATACAAACAAAAATACATATCCGAGGCAGAAGCACCTGGCCATGTTGACAGGAACAGTTCTAAACAACAATATTGCTTTAAAATGAGGATAGATAGATAGATAGATAGATAGATAGATAGATAGATAGATAAGCCTCGAGTGACATAAAAATGATTGATACATGAAGAGAAATACTCAAACTGGTCGTCTCTCGACTTTTTTTCTCCCTCTCGTGACTGGCTGGGTCAAGAAAAAAAAAAGAAAAAAGTCTGCTCCCCCTCCTCTACCTTTTACTAATTGTGTTGTTGTTGTTAGCAGCCTGTGTGCGCTTTCAACAGAGTGAAACTAGCCGATCTCATGTGCTGATCATTTCTCGTTTAGTTGGGGGTCTCTTCGTAGTGACTGGATTTTTTTTTTTACGTTGTTACTTCTCTTCCAGCCAGAAACAACATTGTCTCTGGACAGACTGTTGAATAATGAAATAGAAAAGCAAACCCCAAAACATTAAAAAAAACAAAAAAACAAAAACAAACTATTTATTTCTATCTGAAACCCTCTTGGATATTCCTGCTCTTTGAACTGGACTGAGTGAAACATTTAGAAAAAAAAAAAATTACCTGTAATCACTTCTTATTGAGGTAAGTTACTTTGTTGTCTGTTTCTGATTGTGTGTAACTAATTCATTAGTGTTAGTGATTGATTACCCACCTATTTTTGTGTGTGAATATTAATTAGAAAAGAAAAGTACAAAAAACACGTTGTTTTTTGGGGATTTTAAAATATTATCCAATTTAAAAGATGTTAATGAAATTGTAAAGTAGAACGATTTTTATGTAGAACACAGCAAAGATCTTTTCTTATCAACAACACTCAGTCAACAAGAATTATTTTACTTGTTGCTTTTATTTTTATCTGAAATATTTAAAAATCAGTTTTTCTTTTAAATTATAATCTACTGGTTTTTTTCTTTAAGTATGACATTTAAAAATAGAAAGAATTTCTCTTTTTGGTGTTTTTATTTATTTATTTATTTATTTATTTATTTATTTATACAGAAGAAAAAAAACAGGTGTGTTCTATTAAGTTAATATTCATAAATTATTTCATATTCTTTATTTAATAAGCCAACAGGTATTTAAAAAAAAAAAAAAAAGGGTGTGTGAAATAATATTTATTTTTATGGACTTATGTTTTGTTTAAAAACATCATTGCATAATTAAAAATTTAAAAAAAAAACTACATTTTTAAAGAGAAAAATTAAATTAAATTTAATGCGCTTTAGTTTTTCTTTCATTCTTCGACACAATCTACCTACATATATTTTTAATTTTCAATTTAAATTTATTACAAATCTTTTTTTTTTTTTACTTAATTACGCAACCAGGGATTTAAATTAAAATTTGTGATTTTGCCATTTGTGACGCGATTTTAAAAATTGATTTGCAAATTTTAATTAGACTTGTTTAATTTATGCAAATTTACTTACTGTAGAAATTAAAATTAAGGAAATTTTTGTTCTTTTTCATGCAAGACAGTAATTCTGAACGTGTGGGACAATTTGAATTTGGGGAACAATTCCGAACATCGGTGAAAAGAGCAAAAATATTCCATAATTAATAATTTAGTTGTTGTATAACTCAGTTGAATTTGAATAGTTCTATAAATCTCCATTATTTATTTACTCACATAAAGTTTTAAAGATGGTGAGAAAAACAGGGAGATAGCAAAAAGATAATTTTCTTAGTTACTAAGAGCTAAAAAAAAAGACAGGAAATTGTGGAGAGCCATGATGACCAACGTGATAAAGAGGCATGGGACATAGAAGGAAAAAAAATTGCATATCACCGCACACATTTGCATTTTCTGATAAAAAAAAACAAACTTGTCTCTTGAAGTTTTTGGTTGAGACTTCTTGGGGGGGAAAACGTAATACACAAAAAAGCAAAGAGAAAAAATAATAAAATATTCTTCTGCTGTTTCTAAAAAAAATGTCTTGTTTTGTAAACCCTTGGCACACCCTGCCAGCAACAAGTAGGAGCCACAAGGTGGGGTAATGGTTAATGAGCTAATAATCTGGTTGAGCCTTATGAATATTAATAAATTCAACCAATGTTTGTGATCTTCTTGTGTGAAAAAAAAAAGAAGGCTTAGTCCAAAAAACTACAAATGACTTGACACTGTTCGAGAAAAAGACTAGGTTTTTGGGATTTGGAATTCATCAATTTCAAATATTTGCCACCGGAAAAATTTGGAAGTTTAAGAAAGAATTCTAAAAAAATATGATTATTTCTTTCCGTATCGTCGTCTTCCTAATCATTTTTTTTTAATTGACACTAAATCCCATCTCGACAGCTAAAATTGTTTAAAAAAATGCGGAATAAAGACCCACCCCATTTGTATGCATATTTTTTGGGATATTTATTTATGAAAAGGATATTTTATCCGAAAAATTTGCTAAACTTTCTTAATCTAAAAAAAAAAGGAAAACATTAAAACTGTTTTGTTTCGAATGTTTTTAAAATTATCTATTCTCCTGGACACTTTTACTACACAAGCCTTAAATACGTCCTGTGAGTAACAAATTTTCCAAGCCTGCTTTCCTCATTATGTTCCCTAGAAATTTCAACTATCTCTTCCTGACTTTAAGTATAAGTTTCCATTTTTGCTTCCTGTTTCTCTAAAACCTTGCACATGTTCAGTCCATGGTATTCTCAGCATCCTTCTGTAGAACCACATTTCTGTTGCTTCAAATCTCTTCTTTATCTTTGAGGGGATTGTCCAGCATTTGCTGCTATATAGGGGGACCGATATTACAAAACACTTCAGCTTTTTTTTTTCTTTGTTTCTAAGGAAATTTTCTTGTTTTTTAATACTTTGCTTAGCTTTTAGAAAGCATCTTTTGCTATTCAAATATGCCTTCAGACTTTGGTTTTGCACTTTCTGTCCTCTGTTAAAACACTTCCCAGACATTCAAATTGTTGTACTTGTCTGATTTTGGTATCTTTGATTTGTAACAAAAATATGTACTTGTAGTTACTGCATGGTGTGAGAAATCTACATGAGATGTAACAAGTACCCAGAAGTATTTATTTTGCAATTCATATATTAATAGACGATCAAAAATTTGGTCCACATATTTATTAGCCCCTTTTGATATCATTATAGTTTTTACAAACGAACATATTTTTAGAAACCATGCTCACAAAAATATATTAAAAATAGTTTTTTAATTTGTATGTTTTAATTGAAAGCAAGAAGAGAATGGAAATTCATAAAGTGGTAAAAATATGTTTTCTTCTTCCCCTCGTAGTCTTAATATATTTGCATAAATTAACTTTTTAGCACTCTGCATTATTAATATTACTTCCCTGTTCGTTGCAGTCTTTTTTAAGATATCTCACTTGCAGTATCCTTATTGTTAATTTCACTCAAAGCTTTTTCCTGTTGCCATAGCAGGATATAACAACACATCTCTGAAATTCAAACACATTATTGTTCAAGGATCAGAGTCACCTTCAGTGCCAGAATAAACTTTATGTACAGTCACATACAGAGTGATAAAGGTTAAAGTACCTTACCTGAGATAATTAAATATTTAAAAAAATGTTTGAACAATTATTAAAAGAATTTTTTTTATTTACCTTTAATTGTTAAATGATATCAAGATGTACTTATTGGAAATTAAATATTTATTTAAATTCTAAATTAACAGGTATTGTTGGATGACTATTTTTAGTAAAGAAATTTTTATATTTGTTGATAACTTGAAAGAAAGTCATTTTCTTTGGGAATATACAAAGGTCAACAAAAAACTCCATTTGAATTTCAGGAAATGAAAAGATGAAAACAATTGTGAAATTTTTATTTTGAAATCAGAAGTTGCTTTTTGTTGTCTTTTTGCATTCAAGAATCATTCAATAAATTTAGAAGCTAGAAATACATGAACCAAAAACAACTTTTTTCAATTTGGAATTTATAAATATGGTAACACAACTCTGAAATCCAAACAAATTTAAATTTAGGGATTAGTCAATTTCAATGGCAGGGTAAACTTTTTGTACATCAAATGTAATCACAGTGTGCTAAAGGTTAAATCTTTGCAGGTACACACACACACACACACACATCAAGTTAATCGTTAGAAAATATATGAATTGCGAAAAATCCTGTTCATCCATAAATAAACTGAAAACTACAGACAAGTTTATCGACGAGGATCAAACTCGCACTATGGATGAACAGGATTTTAATGCATATATTATGTTTTCTAGCGATGGATGTCGCCAATAATCGCATTAATACTTGATTGATTCTATGTGTGATTATTTTTTGTATGTAAATCATATGCTGCCTAATGTTTTATATATATATATATATATATATATATATATATATATAGTGAAGGTAACAAATTTGTTGGTATTTTTGTAAGTGGATCCTAGTAATATAAAAATATTAAAACTGATCCACAAAAAGAGCTCAGTGTATTTATTATTACAGAGCAAATAATAATCAATAAAATCGCAAATCCTTTCATATGGGGAAGTAAGTGAAAATATGTTGTCTGTCTTATTCAACCCCAGTATAGACATTTTGTGTCAGAAAAAGAAATTTAACTGTGAAAGATAAAAGGTTTTTTTAAGTTTTTTCACAGTTAAATTTCTATTTCTGACACAAATTCAGACAAATTTATATTTTTGTCTGCCGAAATAAGCTTATTCCCCATATGATTTTGGATTTTATTGTTTATTAAAAATATATATAGAGAGAGAGATAGAGAGAGGACCAGATTGCAATCAAACAGCAGCCAGGAGAGCTTCCAATGCTGAGAATATGCAAAGACTTTGGGACTCCTGAACAAGCTGAAGGTCCAATCAAGAGCTCTCCACAGGAGCCAGCTTAAATGCCACCAAATAGGAGGAGTGTGGACCAGACAATAAGCGAATCTGTCTACTCCTATTGAGGATAAATTTAAAGTAAATTACATTTCAGAATTTAGGCAGACGACATTAGAAGTATATGAAGAGTTGAAGTAGACTCTTTAGAAAGAACCAGAAACCCAATTCTAGACACGAATCATGAAATAAACATCTACACCAATTCAAAAGACTGGGAAGGATTTTGAATTGGACAATAAGCAAGCCGATATTGTTTTGCGATTTGAGAACATGAGGTGTTGCAATAGTAACTAAGTTACTATATACTGTAATTTCTTAGGAAAGATGGTAATGGTTTCCCCGATGCTTTTTCAATGGTTTTGAGTTCCTCTTACGACTCATACCAAGGGCTAAAGACACCAGTTTACCCAGATATTTAACCAAAAACTCAAGTTGGGAGAAGAAATAGGTTCATGCCTTTCTCAAGAATTGTGCTCAAGTAAATACTACATTACAATAAATTAGTCCAGTAGGCTACTTAAATAAACTGATGCACTTTTTTAAAAAAAAAATGTAGTGGGGAGATTCTTTGGGGGTCATACTTTTTATAGGTTAGCATTCATTCAATAAACTTCATTAAGCCATGACATTTGTCAAAATCGAAAAATATTGATTTTTTTTATCATTTCAGATGGGGGGTCCTTTTCATAATATTGATAAAGTCTAAAATATATCCCTGATTTTTCTTTACAGTTATTTGGACCAGCTGTTCTGCATTTCTTTTCTTTTTTTTTAGTTAATCCAAAATCATCTCATATGGAAGAATAAGCAAAAATATGTTGTCTGTCTTATCAACACCAGTATGGACAGAGTTTGCGTCAAGAATAGAAATTTAACTATGAAAGCTTTCTTTAAATAAAAAAAAACAAACCTATGAATTTTTAATTAAAGAACCCAAATTTGCATAAATTATTAACAGTATATATCCGTTTATTCTTCAGTTAAAGATAAAAAAAAATTATCCACCAAATGTTTATGCTTGGGCTTCCAAACAAATTTCACCCTCAAAGAATGTTTTTGAAGTAAAAAAAAAAAAAAAAAATTTAAAAGATTCTTTTTAAATTCAGATATTATTGATGTAAGAACAGTTTCAAACTTCACATTTGTAAACAACACTTAAGTTCAATAATTCCCTAAAAAGTCAGGGATTGATTTTACGCTTTATCAATATTATGAATATGACCTCTCATCACTTTTCAGTTATGACTACAATACATGAAATGCAAGTGTGGAGTTATACAACTTGAAATAGATTTTGTTTTAATAATAGATATTAATCTTAAAATTTTAATTATTCTATGCTAACAGATACAATCTTCCCATAATCTATTTTTTAATCACTTCGCCCCAAGCAAGGCGATAATGTCACTATGATGCAAGTGGCTACTAAGAGTGAAAGACAATGAAAACCCAATCCTAAACAGGAAACAAGGGATAAACCTCTACTCCTGCTCAAAAGATCGGTGGAAACTGGTTTCTATATAGGGTCAGGGTTCATCTAAAATATGTAGTAGTATTATGTAAAGTGCTGACCCCTTTTCTAAATTGACAAAAAAATTCAATATTTTACAATTTTGACAATTGTCAGGACTAATGAATGCTAATCCACTAAAAATCCTTCCATCTTTTTTGTTTTAAAGAGTGGATCAATCTATTTAGTACTTAAGCTGGAATTTGAACTCGGTCCGTCATTCTTACTTTATGCCAATCCAATAAGCTATTCACAATAAAACTAAAACTACCATTGCTTAAAAAAAAGGGAAAGTCATAAGAAAAGGCTTCCTTTTTATGTCTGAGGGGATGTCAAATATTTATTGTAGAATTATTCATTTTTTTTCTTTTTACCTTCGATAACCAGGTGCCTGAAAATAGTGGTTCTTAAGGTGTGTCAAATAAAATAGGCTGTGTTTACTGCATGACTAAACATTAAACAAGGGTTTTACTATGTAAGTTTCCTTTATCTGCGAATACCTTTGAAATGTTAAATGATTCAAAAATATTTTCTTAAAAAAGGTACTTTCAGGAGTGTACCTTGATGAATATGGCTAGAGGTGAAAGTGTGAAGTTTGTGCGTAAAATTAAAGACAATTCTTTTAGATTTTTCTCTAAAAAATTTACCTTGCTTTTAAAAAGCCCTGACACGCCCAAAGTAGGTATACTTTGCTAGCAACGTGCCAAGTGCGCTCTCCTCATCTGTGCTTGACATATAATCATCAGGTTGTTGCTATTATTAGGCATTTATATTCAGAGTACTTAAAACGATTACTTGGTTACTTATTTTAGTGCATCATTTCACTTAGAATTATTGCCAGATTACACAAACAATAGCCAGTGGTTATTTAAACAAATTAACCATAAATAATCAATAGTGCCTTTTTATAATCATCTCTCACAAGACTGTTTATTGTTTTTACATAGGTAACAAAGTAATCATTTTACTTTTTTAAGTAACATAGTTAATCAACAAAATATGTGTGAAACATGAAAACAACAAAGATGAGGACAATAATAATTTCGTTTCTATCATGTCAGATTAAATTTTGGTACTGATAGTCATAATATGATTACTTTGTTACTTATTTTAATGCATCATTTTACTTAGAATTATTGTCATATGACGCAAATAATAGTCAATGTATTATTTAAACAAATTACCTGTAAATAATCAACAGTGCATTTTTATACTCATCTATCACTAATGCCAACAAATTGTTGTTTTTTTTTTTACATTTAGTCACAAAGTAATTATTCTAAGTAATGCAGTTAATCGAAATAAGTACTTTGTAATTTATTGTGATATTAATATGAACAAAGATCAAATTAATTATCATCTTCATAACTCTCGAAATATTTCAAAGCTACAAAATCCCATATAAAAGGAATTAATTTTTATTTTCAGCAAAAGACAACATAGATTGTTATTTTTTTATTTTTTACTTAAAAAGACACTTCCATTTTTATTTATTTTTGTAAATATTATTAAAATAAATAAATAAAGTAAAAATATAATTCATTAAAAAAAGAAAAATTATTTTAAAACTTTTGGTTTAGAGAGTATACTGCTCTTGGCTGGGTCCATCCTGGGCATGACAATAAACTGCATCCGACAGCAAGGCCTTTGATCAGGAGGTTTCAAGTAGTATGGAACCACCTCTTAATTGCTGGTATACTCAGGTCCACCCTGACCTGGGGTGGTATCACCTGTTAGGGTCCCAGCTATGGGTAAATAGTTAACCCCCCTCCTCCCAAACTGGGGTCAAAAACACTATGAAAGTGTAAAAACAGGTTTTATACCAGCAATACATTTTTGGAAAAAATTATTACCAGCAATAATAATTTTGTTGGCATTAAACCAGACCTTGGCTGGGTAGTTTCAAAATAATAAACCCCAGGGAGGCGACCCTGGGGTTTATTATTTTGAAATTTTTATTTATTTTATCCCCAGGCAGTAGATCTTTGGGAGGACGCTGGAATCAACAATACCCAGCTCCTTGAGGCGTCCCCAAAAAGACAGAGTGTTGCTTGAGCAATTTTTGCATCGTATTGCTACCCACTTTAAATCTCGCCCACTATTCACATTTGGTAGAGATATGGGTGCGATGAAAAATACACCAAAGTCCAGGCAAGGTTTTTAGAGCACATCGACTCCCCCCCCCCCGACTACCCCTCAGACATCTGTACAATGTACTACAGTGTAACCCGGATATAAGAGAGTTGTCGGGACCGGAGAAGATGTCTCTTATATCCGGGTTTGGTCTATTTTGTTTACATTATTAACACAGGCTCTTTGGGACCAGAGAAAATCTCTCTTATATCCGGGTTTCTCTTATATCCGAGTCTCTTATATCCGGGTTACACTACTTTAAAACTTTGCTTTCTCGTTGTGTTAATAAATTTGCCAAAAACCGTATTAAAATTTTAAACTACAATTATTTTTAACCACAAAGTTTTGTGTAGTTGTTTTGCATAAGAGACCCTATGAGCAGTAATAATAATTTTAGTATCGATTAAGAAGGTATGAAGCCAAAACGGTGTTAATGACAACAAAGATGAAGATAATTCTCCGCATATAAATAATTCCTCATCCCAGAAGTTCTGATAGAAATTTTTAAAAATTACTTGTTTAAATAATAGTATGAACATTTTGTTTTGGCTTCCATTGTGGGGGGCAATAAATATACTTATTTTATTTTTGGAAGATTTTTTAATAAAGTGACTTTTTTACATTAACGCTTGCTAAAAATGGTGCTAAATTCAAAAATTTTAAAAATTTAAAAAAAAAAATTCCTTTCAATCAATTTAAAATAAATTAATTTTTAAATACCACAAATTATTTTGTTTATTGGAAATATTAAATTTAATCTGTCAGCTTGAAATTAAAACTAAAATGAAAGCTTAAAGATTTTTCATTATTAAAAATAAAAAATTCATTTTAAATGTTAGGTATGGCGTTTTTATTTTTGTTTTTTGAGGTACCTAAATATTTTTAGGAGTGTAAATCTCTAGAGCAATGTTAAAAAGAATTATTGAAATGGTTATTTCTGGTTGTACAACCACCACCCAAAGTTTTTAAAGGTGTGTGTGTAACTGTAATTTGATCTTTGGGAATGTATCATTTCTTAGTAAACAGTTTCATTATCTGAAATATTCGTAGAAATGGACACGTCTCTCTAATTACAAAGAAGGTTAGTGAATTTTAGCGACTTTCATTATTAAATTCACGGGAGAAAAAAAAAACGTAAAACTCAAAAGATAAGTCATCTTGTACTTTCTGTTTTCGGTGCATCTTTTGAACTTTAGCTGCGTCATTTGTCACTTTGTATAAAATGTTCTTTGGTGTAGATCAGTAGCTCCCCACCCTTTTTATTTTTTGGCCATGCCCCACCTCGTCACCTCTAAAATCCTGATGACTAACACCCCACCGCCCCGTCGTGACATATGATTCTTATTCATTTAAAAAGCGAACTCCTATTCACGTGGATGAAGCCTAAAAGGCCATTAAATTAACTTTCTTTAAGAAGTTGAGACTGCATATATGCAATATTGTCATTTAAATTAAATATTACAACATTTATAAAAACATTGTTACACCGTCCTGGGTATGATGATAAAATACATCCGCGTCCAGGGTAAGACGATATAAACTACTAAAATAGGTTTTAATATCAGAAATACTTTGTAAAAAATTATTACCAGAAATAAATTTTTGAAGAAAAAAAAAAAAACAAAAAACTATTACCAGCAATACGGTTTTGAAAAAAAAAAATTACCAGGAATACATTTTTTAAAATAATATTACCACTTATACATTTTCGAAGAAAAAATATTACCAGGAATAGATTTTTGACAAAACAAAAATATTACCAGGAAAAAAAAGTTGTCAGCATTAAATGACCCATTGAGGTTGATATGCGGTAAAACAAAACAAACCAAATCAAATTATGTTGCAATATATACACACGAGTACATACATAGACACATATACTGTATATATTAATTTGCACACACACACACACTTATATTTACTATATAGACTTACCAGAAAAAAATTCAGTTAATTAATTCTCAAAATGTCCCCTTAAAAAATTAAATTGATCCCATCCACCCCGTGGGGTGTGTACTTCACTTTTGGACCCCCTGGTGTAGATTTCCAGGTAGGCAAGCTGGTAACTTTGAGTTGACTGATGACCTGTTGCAAAATCTTGCATTTGTTTTCAGGAGACTCAAATTTGAAATTTTTTTTTAATTTATTCAAACCAAGAAAGAATAAAAAAATTATTTTTATACCTTTTTTTTTTATACATGCCAAATTACTTTATAAAATTGGTTAAACATGACTCTCTAAAACTTCCAATGTTTTGTAACTCCTAGAAGCAAAGGTAACTTTTGTCCAGAAGTGGAGTAGATGATTCTCCACATCTTAGAGGGGGAGAAGTCAGCCAGTCACAGGAATTCTAACCCTGCAGCAACACCTTCCTCACTGCAGTGAGGGGGGTGGGGGGTAGAGAGTTGGTGTAATATTGGCGTCAACATGACAGTGGTTGCTTGGAATGGGCAAAAACCTTTGTTCTTGGCCCAGATGCAAATATGTGTATGGCGCTCCCCATGTTAAAACAACATTGTGTCACACACCTTGCTTTAGTGGGGAGGTCGGGTAAATATATCTTGAAAGCTTCTTTTTTTTTTTTTCACCAACCCACCCAGTCCCTGTTTTGCAATCCATTTAAACAATCTCATTAAGCAGATTATTTGCTGTTTTTTCCTTCTCCTCTTCCCTTCAATATACTGTATGAGTGTTAAATTCTCCAAACCCTCTTTCCTCATTATGTGCCCTAGAAATTTCAAATATCACTTTTTGATTCTAACTATGTGTTCTGTTTGTTTCCATTATCCATAAAACCTCTTTGTTATATGTTCGATCTATGGAATTCTCATCATCCTTCTGTAGAACCACATTTTTGCTGCCTCAAGTCTCTTCCTCATCTGTGAGGAGATTGTTGAGAATTTACTGCCATAGAGGAGAACCAATATTTTTTTTTCTTTTTTTTTTTTTTTTAATCAATTCACCCCAAGCATGGCGATAATGCCACTAAGACATAAAGAGCTACTGGAAGTGAAAGAGAAGGAAAGAACTGGAAACCCAATCCTAAATAGAAAGCAAGAATTCTGTTCAATAGACCAGGTGGTAGGTTAACCTATCTACTCATAGCATAAAAGTTGATCAGTCTTTTCTTTTTTTTTTCTTTTTTTTTTCTTAAATAAAATTTTCCTGTTCCTTATTACTTTTCTTTGCTTTTGGAAGGCATCTTCTACAACATATGAAAATTTCTAATCTTATTTTAGATTTTACTTTTGGTAACATTTCCCAGGAGCCTACCATTTTGATTGGCATCTTTTCATCCCCCACTCTTCTTTTTAGTGCCAGGGAGGGCTTTTTCAAGTGCTTTGAAATTTTTACTTGCTATCTATTAAATCTTATATCTATAATTCTCAAAATGTGTGTGTGTGTGTGATCGGATTTTGTTTATTTTCCTAGTTTTCATCCAATTTCAATGAATCTGGTCTTTGTTTGATAGATAATTCTTCACCACCGGTTTTGAGTCTAAACTGTTGGCGACAGTGGCTCTCCACTACTTCCTGTCCATTATAACTCTCAGCAATGTTTTACTATTTACTATCTGTTCTTGAATATATATCTTTCATAAAAACTTTAATAAAAATAGTTTTAATTACAATATTATTATTTTTTATTATACAGTTAAATTTATATAATTATTATTAATTATTTAATTAACCTGAGAATGTAATCTATATCTATAATTCTCAAAATGTGTGTGTGATTGGATGTTGTTTTTCGAGTATTTTTTGACAGTTTTCATCTGATTTCAATGAAATTTTTTTTTTGTGATAGATAATTCTTTCAAACCAGTTTTGAGTCCAAATTGGCTGGAAAAAATTACAACCTTGAAGGTGAAAAATTGAAAAAACTGATTTTTTACACTTTACGCAAAAATCAAAAATTCTCACCTCCACATGTTTCCCATCAGTTGCTGCTGACCTTGGTAATTAGCACATTCAGCAATGTATGGTCCTGCAACATGCGATGTGTCACGTGCTGACACACGTGCTGATGCACACATATACACATGACCAGCAGTAAGGGACACCTGTCCAAGTTGCCCATTGGCTGCACAAAGCCTCTTTACATGTCCAGTCAAATGTCGCTGTGCTATAAGGATTGTCTACGCAGTCCTAAGTTCATTGCTACTGCTTAATTCTGTAATTCCACTTCTACTTCTGTACATCCAGTCCTGCTTACACATTCCCCTTCTCTTGGCCAAGTTTCACTCTCTCTCAAGTGAGGTTACCTTTTCTGTTGCATTAAGCCTACTACTACAGTTTTAAGGTGTTGCTTTCTTTGTTATTTATAACCATTCCCAATTTAAATATTTTTATTCTCCTGTCAGTCTTTGCATTACATTCAGCGTAGTAATAAGTAAGCTTGCTTTTTTATTACTCAACATTTATTTTTCCAACCTTTCCTAAAGTTATTCGAGCTTAGTGATCCCTGTAGCTTTACAACGTTCTCTTCTGGTATTTGCCCACACATCCTAATTGACAATTCATACTTGCCTAAGACATACCACCAAAGAAAAGAACTAGCCTAGGTTGCAAAACCGCTGCTGCCAGGTCCTCCATGCGAATAAGGGATAATGAATCATCTTTAAGAACATTCAGTTTGCCTGTCTCAAAATGCCTCTCAGAATGCTTCAATCAGAGCAACTGAGTCCGAAGATCAATGTAACTATCAGCTTTCCAGAAGAGCATACCTGAAGGCTTCTGCGTGCAAGGCTGAAACTGCTGATCAAGGACAGCTAAGGAGAAATGCCTCTTCAACTGCTGCTGCTGTGTGTGAGGCTGAAACAAGAATGAGAATGCAAAAACAGCCCATTTCAAAGCCATTTCCCCATTCAAATTGTTAACACCCCCCCAATTTTGGGATGTACCTCAGTTGCACCCAATTGTTGTTAATAATATTGATGCTTCAATTGAACAGCAAAAATCCCTAGTAATGAAAGACCTGGTCAAAGACGGGTTATACTGCTAGTTTTGAATATTACCACATCATCTCGTTTGTTTTTTGTTTTTTTTTAATGACATCACCAACATGTGTCAGGCTGACCTCTAAACTTATTACATACACTCTGTCAACCTGATTTTAGATATGTTTTTTGATGTATACAACTTACTATGTTGATTTTGATCAAAACCACACCTAAGCACTGTGAAAGTCACTGTCAACATTTTAAAAAAAAGAAATATTTGTCTATATCTTTGAGATAAGGTATTATGATTATTTATATTATTTACACTGTAATCCTCATCTTCATTGCTATATCCACAATGTTTCAGCCATTTTACACTTCAGCCTTCTTTGGGTGATTGGAATTTTGAACCAAACCCTTTATTTCATCCATGGGTAGATTGTTCTAGTTCTACATGCCATGCCTCTTCCGGATGTCTCAGATATTTCCCTTTAACTCCACTCCAAGTTTTTTGGTTCACCACTGCTGTAGCCTGGTATTAAACTCGTAACTCTTTGGGTCTAGTCACTGCATCTAACCACTGTCTTTGTCCACTTTCCTTGAGGACACATGGCCCAGTGGATAAAGATGAACAATGTGAATTAGAGTAAAATTAATATCAACTCAACTAGCACGAGAAGTCCACCCCCTCAAAAAAATATAACTTGACAATTGAATCTCTCTCCCCTTTTACCATCAGGGAAACCACTTCTATAGCCAAAGTGTGCCATTACCAATTTGGCCATGGGAAGCCATTATGATATTTGCTTTATTATTTGATTTCTGTTGGGTGACTTTTTTTTTTTTTTTTTTTTTTTTTAGCAGTTAGTATTTCTCAATTTACACCAGTTGATATTAATCTTACTGTTTAAGAAAAAAAATCCTATGTACCCTCTAAAAATAATGCTTATAATAAGACATATTAAATCATTTAGATAAGTTTTGTCTACTTATTTTTAATAGGATCCCCTCATAATTATGGACAAGTTTCTTAGCATCCTTATTAAAGGAAGGAAAAAATTACCATATTGATGCATATTCATTTTATTCCGAGTACTTTTGACATTAGCGCAATGTTGTCATCAGGATCTTTTTTTTTTCTAATACAAAAATTGTTGTGTTCATCATTTTTCTATGACAAAATAATTCTGTCCTTAAATTTACATACAAACTTAATAATATGCATATATGTACAAGTGTTGAGTTAATAATTTCAACTGTAATTTTATATATACATATATATATATATATATATACAGGGTGTTTCAAAAAGAATACGCAAAAATCATCACGTGATGTGTCAAAAACGAAAAAAATTACAAACGTCTAGCATGAACACATGTATATACATTCAAGTTTCATTTCATATTTTATAAGTGCTCAATGTGGGCACCACCGCAGCGCCGGACAAATGATCAAGACGATATGAGAATTCCTCCCAAACGCGCCTCAGCATGTCACGGTCAACCATGTTGATTGCAGCTGTTATTCGATTTTTTCAAGTCATCGATTTTGCTGGAAGTGTTGAACATAAACTTGGTTTTAACATACCCCACAAGAAAAAAAAAGTCACATACAGTGAGGTCCGGGGATCTGGCAGGCCAAGCCAGAGAGCAAGGTCTTTTAGCACCTCTCCTCCTAATCCATCACTGAGGCACATTTTCATTCAGATAAGTTTCAACCCAAGATGCCAATGGGGTGGTGCTCCATCTTGCTGAAAAAATGAAGTCATTCGAATCTGCTTGCAGTAAAGTGAATAGCCAGTTTTGAGCATGTCAGATAGGTTTGTCCTGTTTGTAGCTGCACCGGAAGTTATACTAACGACAGCGATGAAACAGACACCCAATCAAACTTTGATAACTACTGTATCAAATAATCACTGATTCAGTCCACTACAATGCTATAGACCTGCAAAAACAGTGTAATGATTTTGGTATTCTTTTTTGAACACCCTGTGTATATATATATATATATATATATGTGTATATATATATATATATATATATATATATATATATATATATATATATATATATATATATATATATATATATATATATATATATATATATATATATACACACCTAGTGAGCCAGAATATATATATATATATATAGGTAATAATCCATTGGTATATAATTTAAGTGAATCACTATTAATACAATATATAATATTAAAACTGATTCCCACATAGAACTCAATGTTTTAATTAAACAGAGCAACATATTTCATACAATAGAAATTAAGATTATATTATGTTAATGATCATTTTCACATTGTAAATTGAAATAAAATTTACAAGGATTTTTCAAACCAGCCAATGGATGATAAATTATTGAAAAAATGGCCAGTCTCTATGCTTAAATAGCCTAGACAGAGCAAAAAAACAACTTTAATTCCTATGAAAGGATAGCCCTAGTTGTAACCCAAGTTTCACACTCATGCGATCTTCAGATGACTTGAACACGTGTGTGTGCATGAGAGAGAGAGAGAGAGAGACATACAGATAGACATATTACATGTGTTTTTAATCTGACATTATTTTTACTGTAGAAAAGCACAATTTTTTTCTTTAGTAGTATTTCTCAATCTAGGCAAGTTGGTATTAATCTTACTGTCTAAGAAAATAAAAATCAAGGATGTTAACTCAAACATCTTCAGAACTAAAGATTGTGTTTCAGCATGAACCAGACTGTCGCCACTGGATGTTGACCTCAATGTTCACTTTACATATGCTTTATCCCTTTAATCCATATATATATATATATATATATCTCCAGGTAAGATGAGAATGAATAGAGTACAATTCCAATGTTCGTAACATTTAATTTAAAAGAGGTCTCATTACAAAGTAGAGCAATATTATTTATTTTTAGGATATTGTGATAAACGTGTAAAAATAGCTACTCATTTGCAGTCGTTTTGATGTTTTCAATACATTGATCAGGTAATTGTAAATTCAATTTATAATTTACAATTACCTGATGAGATGTATTGTTATGCATCAAAACACAACTGCAATTGTGTAGCGATGTTGACAGGTTTTCTGTGTAATATCTTAAAATATATATATAAAAATAAAAACGGGAGCCTAATTATCAAACTCAAGTAGCAATTTGAACTTTTTCTCTTTTTGTGTAGTGTCAATCGGTAGTGTATTTGTTCTGTCTTTCTCATTTAGACATAGAGTACTCTCTTTTACTGTTTAGGTAGTTGTCTCTTTCATTGATTTTTTTTTTCTTCATAATTTGTTTTGTTTTTCTTTGGTTTTGATTTATTGGTTGCTATTTTAATTTTCTTTGGTCACTTGGCAGGCTTGGTGTCAAAAACTACCAATACTTTGGTTTGTTGTATATAAACAGTGGAGGTAGGCAGTAAACAACATAGTTATACCAGATAATTTTAAAGAATAAAGAAAATCATTTTGCTTGCAAACAGATTTGATCATTTCATTTTCTATGGCTTATCATCCACTTTAGGTTATTTAAAATCAAAAAAAATTTTTTTTTTTTTTTTTTAGATAATAATGGTTTAGTAATACAAGTGTTACTAATTAACCCATAGCTAGGGGAGGGAAAGGTGGATTCCCAGGGGTATTTGCAAATAAGTGAATATAACAAACCCGATGGGAATTGGAACTCAGCTCTCTGATTAACAATTCCAAGTCATTATCCATTACGCCACCCACTCATCCAAACTTACAGCACCTGTTGGTCCTAAGCGGTCACCCATCTAGGTACTGACCAGTCTCGGTGTTGCTTAACTTTGGGTGATTGTACGGGAATTAGTGTTTCAACATGATATGGCTGTAAGCCTGTAAAGAGAAGGTTGTTGTCTAGAAATAAAAAGTAATTCCAGAATAGTTACATGGAAAGATGACTAGCAAATCCTGATGCTAAATCAAACATGCCACTTAATCGTGCCTTCCAATTCTTGCAAGAATCTTCTAGTGAAAAGATGACTGAACAGCACTTGTATAACAAGGTTTTCACATCAGCGCATATCTGTGGGACACTTACAGAATCCAGAATTATATGCATATGTGACAGGATAAGAACATTCTACTCATAACTATTTCCCAAGAACCACTACATTTTTTTGGTACAGAATCGCGAGAGGATTCTTCCCTGATCACTACAATTGTAACCACTTTAAGTCTAAAGTAAACCATTATCTGTCCTACATAACATGCACTTTTTTTTTCCTTTTATGACCTTAAAACAACCTTACTCAGTAATTCACCACTTTGAGTGGCTCTTGAGCCTTCTTTTGCGAGAATATTTAGTAAAAGAAAAGAATTGAACATGCAGTTTAATCCTACATTCATTTTTTGTGAGATGACACATAAACTCTACATTTAAACTGTTTTGTGTATGACTGTGTATGTGTGTGTGTATATATATATATATATATAGGCATTTAAACTAACATGCCTGGCCACATACACAATTCTGAAAAATCCTCATGGAAAACACAACTATACTTAAACATGAAAACAATAAAAAACAAAAAGTTCTTGAAGCAATATACACAACACAATGGAAACCTAACCTGAACAAAATCAATTATGGAATCTCCACAAACATCCTTAAATGCCTCTAATTGATAACAGAAGCCATTGGTTTATACCAATGGCTTCCCATACTTAATACTTCTTGTTTTCACTCTCTCGTGGTCATGTGGGACGTCATGATCTGCAATTTTCGTTTCTGTGTCTTGTATACACAAGTTTGTCGTTGCTTGGAAATCATCCATGTAAACAAAAACAGACTATCATTATTGTTTTGTCCATGCATTGTTTAATATATTGTAATGTAATTGTCATCTTTGATAATTGCTTATGTAAGCTGAAAGCTTAGATAGGATTAAAAAACATGTATCAATATGGTGATTTTCTTTCATCTTTCAATGATAATGTTATTAAGCTTATCAGACAATTTAGGAATTTACTTAAAATAAATAGAAAAAACTTGTCTATATTATTTAATGAAACATGCATCAGTGAAAAAATGCTGCCTAAATACACACAATACATATATATATTTTCCAGAATTGTGTATATATGGAATTCATTACATTCACTTATGTGCTAATACCCTTGGGAAATGTATGAATCCTCTTCTTCTTCCCCCCAGCTATGGGTAAAATGTTTTCTCTATTTTATTATTGTTTGAATTTCAAATGTTAATATTTTTAATATAAAAAAACTTGACAACTGAATTACCTGTCTCTCATTTGATAGTAATAATAACAATTCACACTTACCTATATACAGATACTTATTGCTATTGTACTAATTCAAACTTCACAGAGCTGTCACTATATAGATACCCTCACACACCTTTTAATTTGTGATCATTGTCCTTTTAATCTACATTAAAATGTAATTTTTATTTATCTTTTATCTCTTTTTTTTTTTCTATCCATATTTAACTTAGACTTGCTTTTGGGTGTATCACACTTTGACATTTGGGCTGGGTTTTTTTTTTTTTCCCTGATAGGTGTCACAGTAAACTATAAAAAAAAGAAAGTTGGTGAAACTCAAGCTTCAAGGGTTCAAGGATCAACTCCCTCCCTTTTTCTTTTGTATCAGACTAGCATACAAACATTTGAAAAGTTACATATTAGAATACTTATAAAAAAAAGTTTTTCTACTCCCGACTTCTGTATACACACACACATGAATAAAAACAAACAGATATCTCTTAAGACTTTGAATGCTGATTTTCAAGTCACTCTACCCCAAAAAAATTGTTTATTTAGTGGCACATCAACTGTTTATGGGTCTTTTTAATGCCTAAATTTAATTTTCTTGGGAGCATTAGTAATTTCATTTACAAAAATATATTAGTCTATATTTCTGAGATGGGGTCTTATGTATACTATTTACATTATTCAGACTATTGTCCTCATCTTTGTTGCCATATTTATCACAACGTTTCGGCCTTTCAGTTTCTGTCTATATTTCTGAGATAAGGTATTATGTACGCTATTTACATTATTCAGACTATTGTCCTCATCTTTGTTGCCATATTTATCACAACGTTTCGGCCTTTCAGTTTCTGTCTATATTTCTGAGATAAGGTATTATGTACGCTATTTACATTATTCAGACTATTGTCCTCATCTTTGTTGCCATATTTATCACAACGTTTCGGCCTTTCAGTTTCTGTCTATATTTCTGAGATAAGGTATTATGTACGCTATTTACATTATTCAGACTATTGTCCCTCATCTTTGTTGCCATATTTTATCACAACGTTTTCTGCCTTTCAGTTTCTGTCTATATTTCTGAGATAAGGTATTATATACCTTATTTACATTATTCAGACTATTGTCCTCATCTTTGTTTGCCATATTTATCACAACGTTTCGGCCTTTCAGTTTCTGTCTATATTTCTGAGATAAAAGGTATTATGTACGCTATTTACATTATTCAGACTATTGTCCTCATCTTTGTTGCCATTTTATCACAACGTTTGACCTTTCAGTTTCTGTCTATATTTCTGAGATAAGGTATTATGTACGCTATTTACATTATTCAGACTATTGTCCTCATCTTTGTTGCCATATTTATCGCAACGTTTCGGCCTTTCAGTATCTGTCTATATTTCTGAGATAAGGTATTATGTATGCTATTTACATTATTCAGACTATTGTCCTCATCTTTGTTGCCATATTTATCACAATGTTTCGGCCTTTCAGTATCTGTCTATATTTCTGAGATAAGGTATTATGTACATTATTTACATTATTCGGACTGTTGTCCTCATCTTTGTCACCATATTTATCACAACGTTTCGGCCATTGTACACTCAAGCCTTGCTAAGGTGGTTGGTATGTCGAACTGAACCCTTTATTTTGCTCACTGGGGTAGACTGTTCTAGTTCCATGTGCCATGTCTAATGGATGTCAGTTATCTCCTGTTAATTCCCCTTTCCTCAAGGACACATGGCACGTGGGTAAAGGTGTTAGATAGATCCAGTGACAGGACACAAAGAGTGTGAGTTCAATACCTGGTTAAGGCGGTGGAGAACTTGGAGAGGAAAATTAACAGGAGATAACTGATAACGGACATCCATTAGACATGGCACGTGGAACTAGAACAGTCTACCCCAGTGAGTGAAATAAAGGGTTCATTTCACCATTCCAACCACCTGAAGAAGGCCAGAGTGTACAATGGCTGAAACGTAATATAAATATGGCAACAAAGATGAGACAATAGTCCGAATAATGTAAATAGTTTACAAAAATGTATTGCTGGTAAATTTTTTTTTCATATATATTTTTCTATCCTTATAAGACTCAGTATCTTGATAAGAATATTGGGCTCTGTATATTTCTACTACAGTTTCACTTTGATAGTTTAGGAATGAAGCTCTATTTCTAACACAATTACATACATACCATATTAAGATATGCCTTACCCAATAACAGACAATGTCACAAACATACCCCAAAAGATTCCACAATAAAACACACTGTTTAAATCAAAGTGTCTATTGGTTAGAAATTAACATCACCATGTGAAATATTTGACCAATCAAATAAAACTAAAACCCTATTTTTGAATGCTGATTTTCAAGTTGCTCTACCCTGAAAAATTGTTTGTTTTGCGACACATCGTCTGCTTATGGGTCATTTAATGCCGAAATTTAATTTTCTTGAGAGCATTAGTAACTTCATTTATAAAAATGTATTGGTGGTAAATTTCTTTTTCAAAAATGTATTGCTGGTATTTTTCCTATAAAACATACTTCATTTGTACAAAAACCCCATTCAGTAACACTCTACTTTGAGTGGCTCTTGGGACTTGTATTGGGAGAACATTAGTAAAAGAAATATATAGTGTGTGGGATAAGTTGTCTAGACTTAGATAGGATTTTTTTTTAGGGATTATTTTTGTCATCCTGCATTGTGGGTGCTAGATTAAAGGAGTCAAACTGTATCAAGGAAATGTAAATATATTGACAGCAGGCAATGTAAGTTTGGGAAAGATGTCTACAGCAGCTGAAGTGTTAAGCTAACATATTGTATTTTAGCTTAAGTGCCACATGCTTTTTTTTTTCTTTCTTCACTCTCCTTCTCCTTAGATGACCTAATCAGATTCTAAATTTCACCGGACAAACTATAAATTTTACTTTCCATGTCTCAATGAATGAAAAGTATGCAAGAAGTGACATTTTATTAAATTGGAGGGCTTGGGGAAGTGTTTGATTTTGGGGTGGTGAGGTCTGACTTAAAGAGAAAAGATAGTTTTTACATTGTCGTGACTTATTGATGAAGACCTGCATAGTAATAACTCTTTGACCTTAAACATTCACCTATTGACACAATGACAACAGATAGTCAAACATTGACCAAGAATTATAACTGACTAACAGTAGAGCCCGGCGTTGCCTGGGGATGTAACAGTAAGACAGATTAAGTATCGACCATCATAAAGACGGAAAAATAAAATTGACAAAGATTATTGTTTAAGATTGACGGACACGCATGTCTTAATTAGTTTGTTTTTTGTACGAATTGGTCAAACGCAAACTCAAACAAAAACATTGTTTTCAATCGTTATGAGTCTACCGATTGAATAGAATTTTATTATAAACAGTTGTCTTGTAAATGGAATTTTTAAAGCATTCTGAATGTAAAAATAAAGAAAGTGTGCAAGACAATAAGAAACACTACCTGCCAAGCAAGGTAACAGAGCCACTAAGACACAGGGTCTTTCTGAATGAAAGATTACAAGAAAAACACTAGTAAGGAGCAAGAACAATAAAAGAACAGAAGATAACAATTGACATTGTATTTAAATTTTTTTAACATCAAGGCTGACTGGAAAGCAAGGAGCCAGTTCCACAAGCAAGAAGTGCAAGAGAAGAAACTGTTAGCATCAGATTCCTGGTTAACTTACCATTTTGACTGTAAAATGATGATACCTTGTTGCCAATCTAGTAATGTGCTTAATTTCACAGTCTTGGTACCATAGAGGAAAGTAATATTTATTTTGAAAATACAAAAATGTGGCACAAGGCTAAAGGGGGGGGGATGATCTTCAATCTGTCTTATCTTAAACTTAGCTAGCCACAATTACTGCCCCAAACATACCACAGTATTCCTTACACCAAAACAGTATATTGTTACTTACCATTCTTACTACAGCCACAATAATACCTCAGAGTTCTAACTAGTTTCCACATGTACAATTTGTCTGTGGTGAATAAAAATAACAACATTTAAAAATGAGACCTCAATGAATATTTACAATGAATACAGTTTATAGACGAGTGTTCATCAGAACAATTACCATGAAAGTATTTGTAGAAAAGGCACAAGGAATTTAAGGTGTCAGGAAAGCAACTGAAACTGAGATGTCAGGTCAGGATCAATAATATTGCTGCTTGTTCTTCTCACAAAGTGAGAAATCAGTTCATATATTCATTGTAATATAGAATTGATCCCTTACATTTTTTACATTATTCAGATTGTTATCCTCATCTTTATTGCCATATTCACAATGTTTCAGCTTTTGTATGCTCTGTCCTTCTTCAGGTGATTGGAAATTCTCTTGGGAGCTTTGGTAATTTTGTTTTTTTACTATTAAAATCTATTGCAGGAAGTTTTTACTATGAAAATGTATTTTTATACTTTCAATGCAAATAGTTGATGAACTGTAAACAACAAATCAATCACTATAACCTCTATTTTGAGTGTCTCTCAAGGCTTGTATTGGAAACCTTCACATATATTTTCTCATTGACCACACTTCATTGCGCACATGCTTCACACACACACACACACACCATGATTAAGACTATGGTGTTCTATATTAGTATAGTATAGTTCATTTCTGTATTAGTGTATATATATATATATATATATATATATATATATATATATATATATATATATATATATATATATATATATATATAAAAAAAAATAAATCTATTTCCATACTGAGGATGTCTGTAGGAACAGACGAAAGCTTGTAAAAATTAAAAAGACCTTATGCAACTGGAATTTATAAACAGGGATCATATTATTCATATACACGTTCGGGTTAGTGTATCTTATTGAAATTGTTTGTGAAGATGTATTCTCGCCATTTAAATCATTAACCTCTATATTTGTTTTTTTGTATGAATGATTCATGAATTTATATATATATATATATATATATATATATATATATATATATATAAAATTATATAGTATAGTTCACCAAGATTCAGATAAAATCAGCCACTCCCAATAGCGACTCCGAATATTAAACGTAACAGGCAAAATAAGACACATAAGTTACTTTAAATGCACTGAGGAAATTACACAAACTTTTCGCGCCTCAAGTTTCTTTTCCTTTAAAGTGAAATTCCCTGTTTGGCTCAATGATAATGCCAAATACAGTTGACACGTATTTAAATCATTGCCATTACAAGTCGCGTGGTGACTGTCCCTATCAAAATACCAGAGTTTATGGATACAGCAACGACCCCGTGCAATCCCTGAAGCAAAATTTACCCTTTTTAAAAGTTACCAGTCTTAGAACATTTTTTTTTTCTTACCATTGGATTCGGTTACAAAACGCCAACACATGATGCTACACTCCAAAGACAAATAAACAGAATGACGCTTACCTTGTGTCCAAATGTCTGTTGGGGTCAACAGGGTTCTGGATAATTGCTTTCTACTGGGATTATCCATAGCTGTTGAAATGTCGTGTTGCTAACTAATTTTTGTTTCTTAATCAGATTCACCCCATGCAGGACAGTAAAGCCACTAAGACACAAGGAGGTCACTGAGTGTGAAAGAATTAAAAAACAGAAACATTATTAAGGAGTGAGAACATTAGAAGAATAATCGGGGAAAAGAGTAGATAACGATTGACATTGCATTTAAATTTTTGAAGATCAATGTTAACTGGAAAGCATGGAGCCAAAAGAGAGTTCCTCACATTAGAAGTGTGAGTAATGAAACTAACATAGAACTTATTTAGCCAATTCAAAATGATGAGACCTAACTGTTAATCTAGTACTGCACTTAAATTCATAAGGTCTAGGTATCTTAGCAAAGAGCTCATCCAAACAATTACCAAGAAAGTATTTGTAGAAAAAGTACAAGGAAGCAACTTGGGAAAGCGGTAGGAAAATGACTGAAGACAAGATGCCAGGTCAGAACCAATAATATTGCTGATTCTTTGGATTTTATCAAGAAGCTCAAGGTAAATAGCAGGGTCAACAAACCATATATAGCAGCAATATTCAAAACATAGACAAATGATAGATATGTAAGAGTTTCTGGAAAGAAAAATGGTCTAGCATGACACAGTGAACTTTCTCAGCAGCAGACCAAGCAATGGATTCAGTATAGTCTTTCCACTTGTCAAAAATTTAATGATAAATTATACATAAAAATCTAATAATGAAGAATGAGAGGGGAGGGAGAACAACCCCAATAATAAACCAAAAATCAACACAAAGTAAACTAAACATAACTGATGTTAGTAGAGTCCGTCCAACCCTCAAAAAGGAGAGGCCACTGTATTCTGCCCATTGGACAAAATCTTGTATCTGTTTGGAAAGGCAAGCCAGCTAAATTTACCTCATTTATAGGAGAGTACCAGGTGGGTAGGTCCACTTTGCTGGAATGGATCTGCCCAACACATTTGTATGAGTGGACTATTCACCCAAATATCTCTCCATTAAATGACTCAGGGCTGCATTTTAGCTTGAAGTGACTACACCAGTCTACTTGTGCGTCAGACCACTTGCAAGCCAACCAATATTCTACAGAAGAGAATTTGTTTTATAAGTGTCAACCTCAAGCAACGGTGGTTAATGAATGGCAAATGTTTCCTTATAAGGAAACGGCTAATCTCACTATTACCATTATTAAAGCAATTTGCTTTCACCGGTGTTTCACCGCTTTTCTTGATTACCTGAAAAACTGGCACCATTAATTTAAAATTTCTCTTTTGACACATCAGTAACAATTCTTCTTGTCAAATATAAATCTGATCCATGTTTACATCCGAGGCTGGTATACACTACTCCTGAATCCCTGACTGTCGGGGTGTGATTGGGGATGCTGGGAACTGGTTTCTAACTCTTGCTATTTTATCAAAATGTTTTCTCTATCTACATTTATATTAGTTATAAATTAAACTAAACACAACTGATGAATAAAGAATAAAACATTTTCACATATTTTGACGTCATTCTGAGGTCTTTTTTCACGAAAATCTATGGATTTCCTTTGCTCATGCTAATCTAAAAAAAAAAAATATATAAAAATCACTTTTTTATCAAAGTTGAATGTGTTATAATTCAACTTTTTAACAAGAAAAATTTCAAGGTAATGTTAAAAATTGCCACAAAACATTGTTGATGTATTTAAGAATGGCACAAGGCCTTTGCACCAGCGCTATAGCGCTATATATATATATATATATATATATATATAGGCAGCAATGTTTCATTAAATAATATAGACAAGTTTTGGCTATTTATTTTAAGTCAGTTACTTTCATATTGTCTGATAAGTGTGGTCATGTGTGACGTCACAAGCTACAACGCGATTTTTTTCTTCCACATCTTGTATACACGGGTTTGTCATTGCTTTGAAATTTTTATATATATATATATATATATATATATATATATTTCAAAGCAATATACACGTGTATATATATATATATATATATATATATATATATATATATATACAAAGTGTATATATATATATATATATATATATATATATATATATATATATATATATATATATATATATACGTGTGTGCAGGTATGTAGGAAAATAGGAAAGAACACATTAGGTATATAATCCGGAGTTCTTTAGTATTTTTGTTTTTATTTTTAAAAAACAGTGTTCCATACAGAAGTAGAGCTTAAATTATAATTATTTTTTAAAAAATATGATTCCTTCGCTACATAAGAGTTCTCAAATTTTCGCTTGAGGATGAAACAGGGCTTGATACTTAATTCAATTTAATTTTAATAATTACATTGAGGGTTTTGGCTCTCATTTTTGAAATGTAAGAACTCTTATGTAGCAAAGGAATCATATTTTTTTAAAAATAATTATAAATAAATATATATATATATATATATATATATATGGCCATGAATTTCACCCTAAGTCTCAAAAAAGCACTATATGAAATTCACTATCTTTTATCCATAATGTTGGAGGTGTTAAAATTCTTCAACTTTTTAACAAGAAAAATCTTCATTTGATGTTAAAAATTTCTGCAAAACATTGTTGATTTATTTAAGATGGAAGGATTGATTATGACAGGTCTCTAATTTGTATTTATTTTCAATTTTTCTAGTTGAATTGTTCACCTATATTATATATGATCCATTATTGTACATAATTAGCTTATAATAAAATTTGTCTTTTATATAAATGCTACCTTATGGAAATTGAAATGTAGTAGATAGTTGGGGGGGGGGGCTGTATCATAGATTGGGGGTGGGTATCGTAGCTTCCAGTCCTGTTTACATTCGACACCAATTAAACTTTCAACAGAAAATGGACAGGATATATCGTGTTATGACGAGGCAAATATTTGAATAATAATAGTAACAAAATAATGCCGATTCTATAAATGGACAGATGTTATCGATGATACCATTAAGCTGATATTGGGAGCCAACTTTTTTTTTTTCTTTTTTTACGTCATTATGGTCACATCCTGGATTGTAATGGAGATAAACTAATCGACCAAACACATAAAATATTGTGCAGAATACAAACAAAATTATCCATTCAACATGTTTTAATAAATAACATACCGAATGTAATTCAGTCATTATTAGAGAAATATTACACACTATAAACTTTAAAGATCAATTTATCAAAAAGCCTGTGCTGACAAATCCAAAACAGTCAAAAAGGAATTTCAAAAATTATTAGAGCAACATATTGTAATCCAAGAGTTGCGTGCCCTCACCAAATCTTTGAAACATCCCCAACTCTACTGAATCTCAATCTTGTTAAAGTAGAATTCACATAAAATAAAAATTTTATTGTAACCTAATTATGTACAATAATGGATTATATTCAAAATAGGTGAACAATTCAAGTAGAAAAATTGAAAATAAATCCAATGTATCTAAATACAAATTAGAGACATGTCATATCATTCCATCTTAAATAAATCAATAATGTTTTGCAGCAATTTTTAACATCAACTTCAGATTTTTCTTGTTAAAATGTTGAAGAATTTTAACACCTTCAACATTATGAATGACAAAAAAAGTGATTTCAATGTTTGAGACAAAAAAAAAAACAAAAGACCCCAGAATGACGTCAAAACCCATAAAAGTTTTTTTATCCTTTAATAGTCAGTTGTACTTAGTTTAATTTATAACCTATATTGATGTAGGTTAAAAAAAAAAAATGCATATGTTAAGATAACGGGTCAGAAACCACTGACCACATCCCACCCTGACCCCTGCCCGATTGGAAGTTCGGGGGTACTACACATTGGCCCTGTTGTAGTGGAAGGGATATTGGAGAATCAAATTCCAGGTTGACCTTTTGTGTTCACATTTGTACAAATGACCTTAGGGAAAGGCATGAACCCATTTCTCTCTTTCCTCCTTTCTTCTAGGTTAAATAACCTGGATAAACTGGGCTTTCTAGCTTTGGGTGAAAAGCACTTTAAAAGAAGGAAAACACTGGAATCTAACATGTTGCAGAAGGCAATGGGAAACCACTCCACTATCTTTCCAAAGAGTGCATGGCAATTCACATATAATACAGAAATTGAATCTGTGGAGAGTTGTGACCTCCTGATCCAGTTTTCCTTGCTACTGTTCCCTCTTTTTTTAAACTTATTCACCATTCTCTTGATGGTTCTTGAATGGGCTTTGAAGATGGAAGCCAGATTATGAATGTTGGTACCATTACTGAAGGTCTGAATAATCTTTTTCCTCTCACCATTGCTCAGTTGGGAAGACAGTGAGGCTGACTCAAAACAATTTTAACCTGCTCTCTTTCTAGCTGAATAATTCAAAGAGTTTTCCAATGGAAAACTTGGCAAAAAGAAATTCAATTAGTGTTTTTTTTTTTTTTTTTAAACATTTTGTGGGATGGACAATTATGCTGTTTCATGATTTGGACAATCTTGTTACTACACCCGGTGTGTGTGTATAATATATATATATATATAAAACTTCAGACACTTTTTATTTGAAGTAGACACCTCATTTTTCTTTATTTATTAAACAGTATGTAATATTTATATCGGGCCTGTGCATTCAAGAAATAAAGAAAATATCCTATGACAGGGATCAAATATGCATCCCCCCCCCACTTTGTAGAGGAAGCTACCATTTGACTCAGCATAGACACCCCCATTGTTTTTATTAATAAATAAAAATGGGGCATCTATTTCAATTAAGATGTGTCAACTATAATAACATTTGAAGTAATAAAAATAAATCCATTGTTTTCAAGTGTAATATATATATATATATATATATATATACACACACACACACACACACACACACATTTGTAAACAATGGATTTATTTTATATATATATATATATATATATATATATATATATATATACACTTGTAAACAATGGATTTATTTTATATATATATATATATACACTTGTAAACAATGGATTTATTTTATATATATATATATATACACACACACTTGTTAACAATTTATTTTTAGTATCTGTCTATATTTCTGAGATGAGGTATTAGGTACACTATTTACATTATTCAAACTATTGTCCTAATCTTTGTTGCCATATTTATCACGTTTTAGCCGTTGTATGCTCCAGCGTTCTTCAGGTGGTTGTAATGTCAATATATATATATATATATATATATATATATATATATATATATATATATATATTAGCTCTATCTCTGATATTGAGCAATTTCTAATAAGTTCCGTACATTTAATATATAAATAATATATATTGCACATATATATATTTATATTTATACACACACACACACACACACACACACATATATATATATATATATATATATATATATATATATATATATATATATATAAGCAAATGTTTGTAAAATCTTGACTGATAATTATTTTAATTATATTGAACATATTTAAGATGGTAATGAACGATGCCAACGTCTAAGAAAAATGTGCAAATTTGCATTTCAATAACATAAAATGAAATATGCACATAACGTGAGTGCAGTTCCTTTACCGATGTCATTGGTCTTCTGCCATTCCTCTGTAACCCTTAATCATCGGAAAATTCTTTAATCCCTCTGCTTTCCATCATTCCTTTCCTCGATGCTAAAGAACAATGCCTCATTCAGATCTAGCATTAAAATTAGGATTTAAAAATTCTTAAATATTTTTATTTAGTATGAACATTAAACTTACATTTTCATCAAATGAGGTCTCACTTCATACCCAGTGAATAATTATAAAGCTTGACATTTTTATTTACTTTTTATATTAACTGTAATGGAAGCAAAGAATTCAGCCAACATCTTTACATAAGCTGCATATTAAAAATCAAAGAACCACATGTGGCACCCGAGCTGCAGTTTGGCTACCCCTGGTCTAATGAATGTTAGCCTATGAAAGTTATTTTCCAGTGGCTGAGATTTGGACCCCTTAAACAAGACGAGGTCAATCCTCTTTCATCTGATCATCTGTTTTCTTTGTTGTTCTAATCTAAATCATCACAATTTCTACATCGAGTGATAATTTGCTTGTTTCCAGACACCTTTGAACTTTTCCTGGGTATTGATTGTTGAGAAGGTTAAAGGAAAGTTGATATACAAATTGTGATCGATAAAATTTAAAAGAGATGCCTTGTAAAACTTACAATAACTATGGAATTTTTTTTTTTTTTATTATTTTTTTTATACATGTTTGAAATGTTTGTTTTTTGGTTTATTGGTTCATGGTGTTTTGTTTTTTTTCACCCTATATGAAGTCCAAAAGTCACTCAAGTTAGACAGTTTCTAAAGAAGTTTGTTATGTTAGCAGTTTGAGGTAAAAGGCGCAGGAAAGTAATTTAGTAAAAACAGAAGTTGTTTGTTGAATTTCAATATCGTTTGGACCGATAAAAACAAATTATAATTTTGTCATTTGGTTGTTTTGCTTTGTCATAAATTTGAAAATAAGAAACTTTTTTTTTTTTTTTTTCTGCTGAATTGATTATCTATTCTTCAGGTAACTGATTGTTTTGTTGATTTGAAATGAATGGGTATTTTGTTGTCTCTGATATGTTTCTCATTTTACCAAAGTGTGTGTCCATTTTTAAAAGCTTCGGTAGTCTCAAAATAGTTTAAAAAAAAAAAAAAAAAATTTCACTGTTGGATATTTATTCACCAGAAAATTTTATTTGCTGTTTGAAACTTTATCATTGAAATAAGATAAAAAAAAAATGTGAAAAAACTGGGACATGATCATGATAAGAATGCTTCATGAGAAATATTAAAGATAATTTTGTTTCATGATTACGTCATAAACCAAACGATAATATTTTTAGATGATTTTAAAAGCTTTTCTCCTTCAACTGGCATATTTTTTACAGTGTAACCCGGATATAAGAGAAACCCGGATATAAGAGATTTTCTCTGGTCCCAAATTAGAGCCATACTTACCTAAACAAAATACACCAAACCCGGATATAAGAGACTTCTTCTCCAGTCCCGACAACTCTCTTATATCCGGGTTACACTGTACTATGTATCTTGAATTAATTTTAAATAGTTGGTGGTTGTTTTTACTTAAATACTACTTGTTAATTTTAATACCAATCATTATTGCTTCATCCATCTTTTTTGATTACATATTTGTGAACCTTATGGTAGATAATGTTATTTGTTTTTGTAAGTCAAAAGAACCCAGAGATGAATCTTATTTGGCTCTCACCTGGCATCTTGGCTTCAGTCACTTACCCACTGATGGAATGTACCTTCCTTCTGCCATTTCTATAAATACTTTCATGGTAATTGTTCTGATGAACTCTTTTCTATGGTACCTAAACTTTATGAATTTAATAGATTGGTAACAAGGTCTCATCATTTTACAGTTGAAATGGATAGATGTAACTGTAAGTTCTATGCTAACAATTTTTTCTACTTCATTTCTCACTTGTGGAACTCTCTTCTCGCTTCTTTCTTTCCAATCAAGTTTGATCTTCAAAAGTTTAACTGCAATGTCAATCATTATCTTCTGTCTTCTTAATTCTTTTTCTTTTATTGTCTTATCTCCTTAATACTGCGTTAGTCACCTCGAATTTCCAAAAAAGGATTGTCCCCTGAGTTGTTTAAATATCTCAATACAAAAATGCTTGCAGTGTTACAAATGTGTAAAACATAGTTGTACTGCTGGAAAAATAACATAACAGGCAATCCCCATTCTTTCAAATATGTTTTGTTGAATGTGACCAACAAGGAAAATTTGATGGAGTTTTTATTTTATTATTTTATATTTTATTTTATTTTATTTTATTTTAGTTTTTCTAATATTCTTAAGTTTTCCATTTGGTAGAGTTAAGGGAATGTAAAAAAATACCTATGGTGCCTGTTGTCTCAAGTGCTTCCGGCCCCTTCTTTAGCAATTTTATATATATATATATATATATATATATATATATATATATATATATATGAGTCCCATGAAAATAAGTGGATACAATGTCTAAAAACACAATATCCAGCCGGGCTAAACCATAAATTTAACAATATAGATAGTACTAATATATAACTCAACAAATCAAAACCTACCCACATTTCTCACCCACACAAGACAGACATGCTTGGAGGTGTTGAGGCCTCACACTTATACACACACCCACACGAATATACACACTTACACACATCATACTCACTCACTCCCTAATGAGCCAAATGATAACACACACCCACAGCAATACACACGCTTACACATATAATACTCACTCACTCCCTAAGAACCAAATAACACAAACACTAAACAGAGACACATCCCCTCTCCAGGACCAATAAAACTGTCAAACTGACCAAGGGAATTCAGGGAAGCATAGATCCATCCAGCTCTTATCTCAAATAACAACTTAAGAGACTGTTTGACCAACACAAGGAATGTTAAAAGATTCATGTTAAAAAGATAAAAAAAATAAAAAACAAATGAAAACTACAGACAAAAGTTCATTTTCTCCATCAAGACATTCATTTCTGTAGTTTACTGCTACCAGCAAGCAGAAATATTTCTTCTCCCAATGATGGCCATTTTGGCCGAAACTAGTTGAGGGATCTAAATGAAATAATAATAAAAACAACAAAAGAATATTAATCTACAACCCAGTGTGTCTGAAGATTTTAATTTTTTAATATTTTTTTATTGTCCAAAATATATATATATATATATATATATATCATGAAAACTTGCACTGTAGTTCTCTCCAGAAAATATACTGGTTATGATATCATTGAACAAAAGAAAAATTATTCTCCATTTGATTTTTTTAAAACTGAATTCTGTCATTATGGATTTTTACCCAGTTAACTCCTATCACATTGGATGTTGTAGTTCAGTATCACTGGTCCGACTTGACACTGGTCCAGCATCGCTAGTCCACCTCGACACTGGTCCATCATCGCTAGTCCACCTTGATCCCATTCACCATACAGTATTAAGACTTGCTCTGAGTGCCTTCAAAACATCAGCCATAGAAAGTTTATATGCTGAAGCTCATGAGGCTCCATTAAAATTGAGACATGAAAGACTGGCATTACAATATTATCTAAAACTCCATTCCTGCCCATCTAAACCTGCCTCAACCCTAAATACAAATTTCTGTTTGATAAAAAAGAAAATGCTATCAAGCCTTTTGGCCTTTACATGAAAAACTCATCAGTGAAACACAAATAAATCCAAACCTTAATTCTTAAAACCAAAACTTTGGAAGAACTTTGAGGGTGAATACAAGAAGTTATGTCTTCCATACTACAAGAGTTTCTGGTGAAATCAGTTAACATGATTCCTGGGCTACACGAGAAGCTGGTAGTAAAATCTAGTGTCATATCAAATTTTAAATAAAACCTTATGCTAAATACTTTCCTTTCATATCAATTTCTTGTAAAAATTATAGTTAATAAATAAATTATAACTATTTTTAAATGGGGAGTTACTTTTCAATCATATATATATATATATATATATATATATATATATATATATATATATATAATAAAAAACAGACCACTTTTTAGGTACCATTATAATAATTTATTTCACCAGAGCCCTTTTAAAGGACGCCGGATCATCAGATAGCACTTCCAAAAATGAAATGAAACGAAAAATGAAATTAAAATTGATGGGTAGTGTAAGTTTTTGTAATTTAACAGTGTGTGTAAAAGGAGTAGTTAAAGAGACATGGTAGAGTATAGGGAGGGATTAATTTCATATCTCTCTCAAGCATACTTAGTATTGGGAGAGGAGGAGTGACCAGACCTAGACAGTTAACTTAATGGAAGTGATATATTGAAATGGGGAGTGGGAAGAAGGGAGAAAAGAAAAAGAAAGAAGAGGGAGAGGGAAGTAAAGAGAAAGAGGATGTAATTGGGTTTTTAGCAATTTATGTAAAAAAATAGATTTTACTGCTTGATAGTAATTTAGATATCTAAAAAAAAAACCAAAAAAAAAAAAACGGAAGAAATTAATTTGATGCTTGCTATCAATTTAAATGTTTGATTGTTTTAAACAAGAAGTTTAGGGATTTAATATAAGTTAAATACTATATTTATTAACACATTTATAGAGAACATATTAAAAATTTTTTTAATTATAATAGTTTGTTTACCCGACCAATCATACTTTTTTAATATTGTAAAAAATAGTTACGGTAACATCTTTATCAGTTTGAATCTAATTTATGAATGCAATTTGTAATTATTTTTATATGGGTAATCTTTCTTACTTAAGTTTAGGTTTAATTAAAATTATATATATATTTGAGCAGCAATCCCTCTTTTATACATGTTTCATTAAATATGACTGACAACGTACTGCATTTTTCCATTATTTTTAGATTTTTTTACATCTGGATGAGGCTATTATATTTATATTATCAATGAGAATGTTCCAGATAGAATTCAATATGTTTCCATATGTATTTAAATGAACTGAATTGAACTACGGTTGGAGAGATGTAATGTGAGCCTTCTTGCTAGGTATGTTGTGGTATATTCAACATTTGAACAATTTCTACATAATTTATGTCCAGAAAAGAAGAAAATTATAAGAATACAAGAAAAATTAAATAAAACAAATTAACTGCAGTACTTTATCAGTTGGATTTATGTGTATACACACACACACACACACACACACACACACACACACACACACACACACACACACACACATATATATATATATATATATATACACACACACACACACAGAGCTGTGGACATAATTATTTTTCCCCAATAAACATTTGCTTATTTTCTAAGGAAATGCAACTATTTGCAAGTACTTAGTGAATTTACTATAATAGTTGATTCCATATTTAATTTTGAATAATTTGTAAAATTTTTATAAGTTTCAATCTTTTATATTCATAGTTATAGATTTTTCTAAAAATTGATGCAATCAAAAACTATTCTCCCCTCCCCTTATGAAATTATGAAAAAATATTGCTCTATGGAAATTGTAATGATTTTTTTTTTCTTAATTTGACATTCAATATAAAGAATCTTTGAAAATGAAATAGTATTAACTTGATTCTATAATATTCTAAAATGTAATGAAGAAGACAATATGTGAGTGCCACGTACCACAATAACTCATTAGTTCAGCAACCATGACAAAAACGGCTGAATTTGACAAGAACCTCTGAATGAAGATAATTGATAACTACAAACAAGGTGATAGATATACAACACTTTCCAAGCATTTAAATGTTCCTAGATAAACAGTTTGTAGCATTATCAAAAAGTACAAGACTCATTGTGTTGAGAAGAAATTAAGGACTGCCAGAAAACAGTCAGTTTCAGAGAGAATGAAAAAAAAAATTGATATGGATCTCTCAAAGAATCCTCATTTAACAACAAAGGACATTGTCAATGATGTAAAGACATCAAAGTTGAATATGTCTACAAAGACAATCACTAGCAGGACTTCAAGCTTGTTGCCCAAGGAAAACTCCCTTGCTTAAGGTTAAACACCTAAAATGCAGGTTAACATGCTAGAAGCCATCTTGAATATGGAAGTAAATATTGGAACTCTTTTTTATGGCCAGATGAAACCAAACTAGAATTATTTGGTTACACAAACTTTGTTTATGTATGGAGGAAAGTGAATGAAGCTCACAAGGCAAAAAATACCCTCTCTACGATTAAGCACGGTGGTGGGATCGTTCTTGTCTGGGGAGATTTTGCTGCTTCTGGACCAGGAGAACTAGTGAGAGTATAGGGTATCATGCAGTATTTGGTTATTCTTAAAAATAATATAAAATAAAATGAACAAAAGCTCTCTTTGGGATGTCACTGAACATTTCAACATGAGAATGACCTGAAACAGCACAAATTGTTACAAAATATTTAGATGACAACAAACTTAGGGTATTAGCATACCCTGCACAAAGAGTTGTGACCTCCTGATCCAGTTTTCCTCTCTACTGTTCCCTCTTTTTTTAAACTTATTCACCATTCTCTGGATGGTTCTTGAATGGGCTTTGAAGATGGAAGGCAGAGTATGAATGTTGGTACCATTACTGAAGGTCTGAATAATCTTTTTCCTCTCACCATTGCTCAGTTGGGAAGACAGTGAAGCTAACTCAAAACAATTTTAACCTGCTCTCTTTCTAGCTGAATAATTCAAAGAGTTTTCCAATAGAAAACTTGGAAAAAAGAAATTCAATTAATATTTTTTTAGATATTAAACATTTTGTGGGATGGACAATTGTGCTGTTTCATGACTTGGAGAATTTTGCTGTTACACCTGATATTTTGTATTATTGTTTGATATTAAAATAAAAATTTGGTTGTGGGCCTCACTGCACATTCCTTCAAATCCATTATATTTCGTCATTTTTTAAAAAATTCACAAAGTTTTAATGAAAATTTGAGGTTTTGCAGCTTTATTTGTAAATATGGGAGAGGGATGAATAATTCTATCCACAACTCTGTGTATGTATGTGTAAAATATATATATATATATATATATATATATATATATATATATATATATATATATATATATATATATATATATATATATATATATGAAAAGTAAATAGCTCATTTGTTTAACTTCTTGTTGTTCGTGATTTAAAATTAGTTCATGTTGAAACTGGTTCATGAACTGATGTTACAAGAAAAAAAAGTTTCCTTTTTATTTGTTTAGCAGTCACTTCTTTAAAATCAACCAAGCATAAATTCAAGTCATGTTCACTTTATTTGCTGCTCATTGACCGAGATATTTACTCGGTGCTTATCTGATTTAGATACACTACTGTATCCCCCCCCCTGCATGTCGTTAATTTTCCAAGATTTGAACATGGTTTATATGATAGATCTGGATACATCAATCTGTAGAATCACCTTGACACTGACTATTGTGACAATAAGAAATTTTTAATCTTTATTTTTCGACTATCTTATCAACAAAGGAAAAAGTGACATTTTCTTGTCTTTACCGTCTGAAAACTTAATTATCTCCCCCCCCACATTTTTAAGAATATTTTCTGTATTTACCATTTTTGGGGGGGGGATTCTCATACAACATATAATAGAAAAGTGAAGGAAAGCAAGAAGAAAGGACTAAGCATCAATTGCAAGATAACTGAATGCCTGGTTGTTAGCGCAAGGAAACAACACAACATGCAAATTACAAATTTGAGATACCGAAATCAAACTAGCACACAGATGTAAATATCAGAGAAGTGTTTTCACGGAGGACAGACAGTGCAACATGGAAATCCGAAGGCTCAGTGGGATAATGAAATATCCTTTCCGAAAACTAAGCAAAGCATTGTACCTATCCTGTTCATCTTGAGGTCCTTGACACAATCCGGAAAAGGATCTGCAATGTAATCAAACCTGACTTGGCATCTTGAATTTCTCACCGACATGGCTTCCCTTTTTTTTTTTTCTTCAAATATTTTCATGGTAACTACCCTGACAAGCTTTTTTTTCCCTGGTGTCTTGACTACATGAATTTAAGCTTGTTACTAGCTTGACATCTATCTCCCACCCTTTTACTGTTGAAATAGTTAAATGTAACCGCCACTTCTACTCCAACAGTTTCTTGCACTTCCCAACAGTGGAACTACCTTCCTCTTACTTGCTTCCCTGATAACTACAATCTTCAAAGATTTAAATGCAACATCAATTGCCATCTTCTGTCATCTTGAACCCTGTTCATCTTTTATCCTTTCCTCAATCTCCTATACCCAGTCTTTTCTCTCACCTTCACCCTTTGTAATCCCCTGTGTACTAGTGGCATGCTCACTTTGCATGGGGTGAAATGATTTTAAAAAAACAGAAGATGATCATTAGAAACCAAAAAAAGAGTTCTGAACTGTTACGTAATATCAGTCCCCCTCCATAACAGTGAATGCTGGACAATCACGTCAAAGATGAAGAGACTTGAAGCAACATAAACGTGGTTCTGCAGAAGGATGCTGAGACTACCATTGACTGAACATGTGAACAACGGCAAAGTTCTAGAGAAAATGGCAACAAAAAGGACACTTTTACTTATCAGGAAGAGACAGTTGGAATTTCTTGGGTGCATAATGAGGAAAGAGGGCTTGGAAAATTTGACACTCACAGGACAGATTGAAAGAAAGAGGGACAGATGAAAGCAATGCACAACTTTCCCAGCGAGCTTAAATGAATGAATGGATGGTGAGACAGGGTTTTGGCGAGAGGGTTAAAAGACAAAATTTATTGAGAACTACAAAGAACAGGAAATTGTGGAGAGCCATGATTGCCAACGTCCTGAAGGTACCCAGCATATAAAAGACAGCCAAAAAAAATAGCAATACCTATAGTTTAAAATGCATTTTAAAAATGAAAAATTTCTTGAAGTTTTTTTTTTAGTTTTAATTTCAAGCTAATAGATTAAATTTAATATTTTCAATAAGCAAAATACTTTCCTGTATTTCAAACTGATTTTAAATTTATTGAAATTATATTATTTTTAAATTGCTAAAGTCAGTCATATTGACCAATCTGTCAACACAACATAATTCTCATTATTAAAAAATCTTTCAAAAATAAAATATTCTTTTTCTGAAACTTCATTTGAGTGATAAGTGATTTAGAGTTTAACTAATGTGAATTAAAACATATTACTTTTAGATTAAAATATTGCAAAATCCATTTTAACACTGAGGTGGGTCCTTTTATGAATTGTTGACAGATTTATTGTTAGCTTAATGTTTGGTATTTTTAAGTAAAGGGCACATAACTGCAAAAATTACTTGATGAATACAATGTGAATATCTTTTTAAATACCCAGTAATCTCAAAAATTTAGGAAAATATTCAAAGTAATCTTATATTTTATTGAATTGGCTTTATTGTCTTATTAAGAAAATGCTCATTGAGAAAATGTTAGTAAATTACTAATGAATTTTAAATTTACTGTAATTACCACTCTTATTTTTTGATAATGCTGTGTATGGACATCCTTATTTACCAAAAAATCATCATCTTTATATATACACACATACACGCACAAAAATTCAAAATTCTTTTTAAAATACTGGGGGTAGCTAAATGATAGTAAGCTTACTTAATAACAATGTCACCTAATCTATACAAAGTAAGAAAGAATTTTAAAAGATTTAAAACTTTATAAATTATAATTGAAATTTTTTTAAAAATGAAAACAATTTTTGTAAAAATTAATTATTCATAGAAAAATTGTTTTTAAGACAATAGTACCCGTAATGTATACTATTCATAAGAGCAATTAAAAACTTTCCGATTTAATTAATTAGTTTTATTGCTGTTTTTATTTTGATTCAGAGCAGATTTCCTGTCACAGTTGGTCGTATTTAACAAAAAAAAATGATTTAAATTCTCCAAAGACTTTTGCTAATAACTAATATGAAGAAAAGCCTACAAAAATGAACTGCTTGAAATTTCAAAAAAATTAATTAAGTGGAGGTGTGAGTAACAGATGGCAAAAAATATTTTTACCAAGATTTTCTCTCCCAGTTCTGCATAGTTCAGTACAAGCCATCCTGTTGATACTAAAGAAGCAAATGTATCTGAGTAGACATCTAGCCACCCGAGCAGATAGGCATGTTATGTAGATAGGTTTGGCTATTGCCCAGTGCATATTCCTTCTCCATCTTTTGAAGACAATTTGAGCTATATCCTTTGTTTCCTGTTTAGGATTGGGCTTCCAGTTCCCTGCCTTAGTGGCATAATCTTGCTTGGTGTGAAATAAATAAAAAAAAGAAATTATTCATATTCTTGAAAATGACCGATTGATTCAACTAGAATTTCTACATTTAAGGAAAAAAAATGGGGGTTTCACAAAGAACTAATTTGAATGGAATTATGCTAGAAATTCTTGCAAACTTGGACCTTCATGCCCACAAAAAAACGGAGTGTCAAAAGGACAGTTTTTCCCTTGACACCACTATTATTTTTAACTACCTTCACTCCTCGACAATGTTTATCATTTTAAAAAGTGATAATTAGAATTGTAATAAAACCTAAACATGTGATGAAAAAATTGATAACAAAATACAAAATACTATTTATTTATTAGATTTTTTTTATTTACAAGAATAATCTTATATTTACAATATTCAAAAAAACTAATACAATTAAAACAAATGCAATGCAAAATATTTTATCATTTACCAACTTATAAAGAAATAAATATGAAAGCAATTTTTATTGATAAATTCATAAACATTTACTAAATTATTAAAATACATGAACCATCTATAAGGAAATCCTTATTTACCATTTTATAAAGTTTGAATCAATTGGCAATTAGCCAATGTTTTGTCAACAATTCCAATAAACAATCTAAAAAATAAATAATGCAAATAAACAATCTAATAAATAATGTTTACTATTTTTGTTGTCAATTCTGAAGAACAAAGAAAATGTATAAATTCACTTTTATTTGTTTAGGTTTTATTCCAATTCTAATCATTGCCTTTTAAAACAACAAACCTTGCCAAGGTGTGAAAAATAGTTAAAATAATAGGAGTGTCATGGGAAAAATGGTCCTTATGACACTGTTTTTTGAGGTCACAAAAGTCCAAATTTGCCAAAATACTTTAGGATCTTAATTCAAATACAACTTTATTATTCTTGTAAAGGTCAACACAGGCACCCAATACTGAACAGAAATAAAAAGCAACCCAAATGTTCTATTGTAAGATATATTTCACTTTGATAGGAAATTGTTTTTTTTTTTTTTGTATTTTTTTATCAGATGTAAGGCCAACTTGTAAACAGATAAAAATGGTTTTGTCTGCAACATAAAAATGTCTCCGATCCAAGATTAATGCCATGTCCTAATTTTGTCTTCCTCGGTGCACCAGAACTTATCATGAATTGCTTTAACATGAATAAATTTAAACATGAGTTGCAGGTTTTCAATAAACACAGACACCAGAAATAATAATTTCTTTCTTGTTCCTGTTCACGTTGCTATAGATTATGATCACAAATATAAGAAAATTATTTTATAAGAGCAAACTGAAGCCCTCTCCATTTACTGTGTAAATTCATGAACTGACCACCTGCTAAATATTGAAACATTATTTATTAAATGAAAAAAAAAAGAAATTTAATTTTGAAATTTGTAATCTCTCGTTTTTTTTTTTGTTTTTTTTTTTCATATATTATTGAAAAAGTTTATACCTGATTAGAAAATTAAAGACAAAATTTTACATACTCGCAAAAAATATTTATTCGTCAAGTACATAGTCTCCATTCTTTGGTTACCCTGATGTGGTGTAATAGTAAGCTTGTCTCTTTTGCTAGAACAATTATAACTGAGTTCGATCCTCATTGGGTTCCTCATCCTTCCACCCTTGTACCACATCTAAGCCACACTTAGAAAATTGCCATAGTCTCCATTCTTTTGAATAACTGTCTCCTGTCATTCTACAAGCTTGTTGAGGCCATTTTCATAAAAACTCAATGATTTTTTTTTTTTTTTGTTAGAAGACGATTGTGAGGTAGATTTTGATTGAACATAGTCAATTTTTTTTTGTTATTTAAATTGTTCTGTAGAGAAATGAACAAATGAAAATTGGAAGAAGCCATGTCTGGAGAATACGGTGGGTGATGAAGAGTGGGGTCTCATTTCAACTCTTTAAGCTTTTACAAAGACTGTTTTGCATTTTCATGGTGGAAAACGACACCTTTTTGATTTGCCAAAATTGGCTTCTTTTTTTTTTTGAATAGCCACATTGAGATTGGTTAGTTGGTTTCAATACTTCTTGGCAGTTATTGTTTCAATGGCTGAAAGCAGCTCAAAGTAAATTATCCCTCTGCAATCTCCACTTTAGTCATGGGTTCTGCATATTCACAAGCTTGTTTCCAGCTTCGTTTACATTGAACATTGTCATAACCAATCCATTTTCCATCACCTGTAACAGTTCTGTCCAAGAATGGCTCCTTTTCATGGCATAACAGCAGATTGAGCTTGTTCTGTTCCATCAGAGAATGTGGAACACCCCTCCCAGTGTAAAGTTTGGAAATGAACCTAAGTCTCTTCAAATGACAAAAAGTAATTGATATATCAATTTTAAAACTTTTAACAATCTCTTCCATCAAAATTTTCAATATATTCTCCACGATGGCAAGCAGGGTCTCTTCAGCATTAGAAAGTGGCCCAGAATGTGTTTGATCGTTTAGGCTAAAATCACCCTGATGAAATCTGCCAAACCATTTTTTCTTTTTTTTTTTGACTATCTGAAGAGCTGGAGTACAATCCAGCTAAACCTTCAGAATGTTGCTTTTTTTCTTTTTTTGGTGAGTGGGATCACAGAGCAAAATGCAGCTTGCAATTTTTCATCCTCCATCTTTAAGATATTCATTTGGGAACAAAACATCAACATTCAACAATATCCGACTCTCAACTGAATGATGAAAGACTTCAGTCAAGAACACATCAGAAATCAGCACCAAAACAAACACCAATGTCAAGTTCTGTTCATTTCTCATTAACAATGAAAATCAGGCACAATCTTTTGTAAAGGTCTGATATTACTATTAATTATGAATTTAAAAAAGATTACATTTTGAAGAAAAAGTGTCATATGAGTCGATTTCTTTTGGGGTTGCATTGGGGGATCAATTTAGAATTAATTTACAGAGCAAACTGGACCCTCTATTAACTATTTTATTATTAATTTATAGTTGTATGAAAGAAAATTTTGAAAAGTTATTATTTCTTGTCACAGTACCTCAAAAATATCCCATTAGCCAAACAGTCACCACTGCTGTCGTTCGTTTTCATTTTGTCAATCTGTCGTTCCCTTTCCCTGCACTGCCAAGAACATATTGTTCTTAGCATCATCACTTGGCAGTGGTTTTTTTATCTTCATGCTCATCGCATATCAACAGCACTACACTGGAAGGTAACCAGATTTCCCCCAGTCTGCAGGAATTTCAGGAATAAAATCCTTGCAGTTGTGCTAACTTCTTTGTTGAAAACTAATTTCAAGGCATAAACCAACAAACTGTGTTGACATCTAACAATGGGTTTAATAATGAATTGAAGAATTTCAAAGTATATGAGTACAGAATTTAATCTTTCTATGTAGCCTGGTTGACAGTCTGCAAAATTATTCTAGCAGTAATCTTACTTATTATAAAATGCAGATTGTGTGTGTGTGTGTGTGTGTGTGTGTGTGTGTGTGTGTGTGTGTGTACGTTTATATATTGGATCGGATTTCCTACATTTTTCAACCGATTTCAACAAAACTTCACAGGACTTAGTAAAATTACCTTGTGGTGGTTCTGACAGTGCCAAAAATTGGAAAAACACAATTGCTTTTGCACGGAATCAATTTGAAAACACGATTAAGAGGCATTGCTGTTTCGAGAATGAAAGGGGGACAACTCGTATAGAGTTATACTTATTATAAAACCCAGGTTGTTTGTGTGTGTTTGTTTATATATGGGATCGAATTTCCTACATTTTTCAACCGATTTCAACAAAACTTCACTTTTTTTTTTTTTTGGCAGGTAGTGTTTCTTATTGTTTGCACATTTTTTTCTTTATTTTTACATTCAGAATGCTTTAAAAATTCCATTTACAAGACAATTGTTTATAATAAAATTCTATTCAATCGATAGACTCATAACGATTGAAAACAATGTTTTTGTTTGTTTGGATTTGACCAATTCATAAAAAAAAACTAATTAAGACATGCATGTCCATCAACCTTAAACAATAATCTTTGTCAATTTTATTTTTCCGTCTTTATGATGGTCGATACTTGATCTATCTCTTACTGTTACATCCCCGGGCAATGCCGGGCTCTACTGCTAGTTCATAATAATTGGAGAGACCTCAGAGCAGCAACTAGAGGAGGAAGATTCAAGCAGAACGTTGCCTCTCTATTCATTTGGTCCCTTTCTGTACATCTCTTTCCGTCTTTGTTGTGGCTGGTTTATATAAGAATTTCACAAACTCTGGTATTGATTTATTACATGTTTTTCAATAAGACATCATAACCTTTCTTTTTTTAAACACCAGATTTCCCCCCTTTGTGGAATGCTTCATTCCAAAAGCCCCTACTTTGGATTTGGTAAGCCATAACATGTTTGGTAAGAATATTCACTTTCCAACCGTGTGACCCGGGTTCAAATCTCACCATGGTTGATTTGTCAGGAAGGAGACTTGATGTCAGAGGTCTGGAAGGGGGATGATCCCAGCATGTGGCACTTTTGGAACCCTACCTGAAAACCATACCGCGGGTTGCACCAAGCATTGTGAGTGAAAGTGGGTAGATGGAATTATTTGAGAGCTGTCAATGAGTGTGCTAACATGAAGTTACAAGTCATTGTGACTGAGGATTTGAGTGTGCTGGCCTTGTTCAGGTTGTTAATAATGCACTCTCTCCCAGAAACTGTAACTAAAGTCCACTCAGCATAGTTGCAATATAAGCCACAAGTGGGTTCTGTAGGTGTTGAACAAACACAAATATGTCTGAGCATGCGTCTGTAACAGGGACTGACTAGTAGATGGGTATCCTCAGATACAAGTGGCCAGCTATAATATAAGAAATAAACACAACAAGAATTCTAGTTTGGAATTTGGTAAATATCAGAAAACCATAAATCTTGTTCTGAAAGCAATTGGGCCAGTTGGAGAAGATCTAGTCTTATTAAATCTTAAAGAATTCTATTCACTCTATTTCAGGTTCAAATCTTCCCAGAGCCTTCTCCAAACTCATTTTATGGCTTCGAATTATTTTTACTTCATTTTTTCTTTGCTTTCTCTTCTTGACACTTAATTAGTTTTTCTGGGTTTTTCAACGTTTCATCTTAATTATTTCACACTTCAAATCGTCATTAGGCAGTAAAATGTTAAACCACAGTTATCATCCTTTTATATCTATCGTACAACTCCATCAAACACTATTGGTCGTCTTGTTTGTTTTAAGATAGGCAGGGAAATTCTTCTGCTTTCATAGAAAGTCGAAATAAATGATGAATCCATTTTTTATGTCTGTAATGGTCATTTATATTTTTCTTATTTCTTTTTAAAATATCAATGCGTTAAATATATTGAAAAGAAACACTATATTTAATATTTCTTTAAATTTTTAATGTTTTAACAAAACATCATTCAAAACATCATGTCATTCTAAAGTTTAAAACCTATCACCATTTTGATTACTTTTTTAAAACATAATTCATTGCATATATTGATTTCCTAGAAGATAAGTTGCTATAAGGTGATTTTTTTTTAATTTTTTTTTTACATAAAACATTAGCACATTCACTTGTTGACTCAATTGCTATAATAGATAAAAAAAAAAATGTAAACAAATTTAAAAATCTTTATAAAACCCAATATATTTTCTAGAGATATGTTTCAAAGTAAATTATTAAAACTAAGTATTTTGTAAAAGTAACTTTTTGCTTAGGACACCATGAAAATGATATTTATTTACGCATGGTAGTTTCTGATGTCTAGGTCAACAACAGTAGTTTATTTATTAATTAATTATTAATAACAGTGATAACAGGGTATATTTATAGAAGTCAGTGTCTACAAGCATTTTTAGAGGGCGTATCAGAGTCTGATCAGCTCTGATGGGGTCGACTTGGTGTTTGAAAGACCTGAAACTGCCCAATGATCCCAATCAGAACATCACTGACAATAACCTCTAGTGCTAAAGAGCGTATATTCAAAGTATTATAATATAATACTATATATAATTAATTAATTATTATAATAATAATTTAGATTTCTACTGTCACAACTGAGGATAATAATTTTTAAAAAAATATGGATCACCAGCAGTGCAATAATCAAGAAATTGGTATTTTTTAAAATAATCTATCTTTAACCTTCTTCTACCTCCATCTCCCCGACTTTTGGAGGCATTAAAATTTTCTCTATTTAAAAACTGGTTGGAGGTCATTTTTGAGATCAGCTGTCAGTTTCATTTTGTCAGACATATTTGAGTTTTATATCATTTTTACCAAAAGTTGGTTACAGCCATATCACATTTAAACACCAGTTCTCATATGGTAACCAACGCTAAACAACATCAAACCTGGTCACTATCTAGATGAATGACAGCTTGTGAATACCAGTTGCTATAAATGTGGGTGTGTAGATGGTGTAATTGTTAATGGCTTGGAGATTTTTTTTTTTTTTTTTTACAATGATGTACAAAGCCTGTTCTCCACCCAATGTAATGAATTACAAAGTAAGACGCACAGTTTATACAGATATGTAGGGAAGATAACAGTGTGACACTATGAGTTGGATATATGCGCGCAGCGTGTGTGTGTGCCCATCATCTGTGTGTGTGTATATATACACCCACACATCTGTGTAACGTGCGTGCCTTACCACACATATGTGCAGAAAAGATTAGTTAGATTTGACCTGGGTATCAAACTTCAAGACCCAATGACTAGATTAAGAATCTAGATAAAAACATGTTTTGGACATATGGCCAAAAGGGTAGATAAGTGTTAAGTACTTGATAGTTAAAAGACCGGCTCTGGTCAAAACTTAAAAGGGTCTGAATTTAATGTCCCTAGATCGGAGTCAGCTAGGCTAGGAAATATTTTTATGTCCACTTTCTTCAAAAGGAGAAATGGTCATGAAAAAGTTATGGGTTTATTCGTGGGTGTCCCTTGCCCGGAAATGATGAAAGAGGACTCTGCATATATCACGGGAGCGCTTTGGGTTTTTCAGGAGAGATAGACATAGTTTAGGGTCCGAGGAAGGTTGATTCAGGCGGAGCAAGTAACAAACGAAGAGCGACACATTAGCAGCCGGACATTGTTAGTTAGGATATATTTTTTTGCCAGCCGAGAATCAGCCCAGAGTTAATTATCCTCAAAAGGTCTCACGCCCTCCCTCCTCTTTTTCGTTCTACCCAAGTTTGTAGTTGTGTTTTTCTTTTGCATGTGAACCTGCCTTTCGCTCGATACACCGCACAGAAATTCTACGACGTGGGGTCTATATCTTGTGCAACGAGTGCAGAGGTGGGTAGTCTCACAAAAGTTAATCCTAGACTTGAACAGATTAAGAGTGTAATGATTGGGAAAGCATCCTCTTGGGAGTTGGTTCCACAAAGCAATGGTTCATAGGAAGAAGCTGCTCGAGTGGAATACAAAAGCAATGAAAATAGTTCCCTACAATGGGTGTGGCATGGCAGGTCTTAGCTGTGTTTGAATAGCTGAGTTCCAATTCCAATCAGGTTTGTTATATTCACTTAGAATGCAAATACCTTTGGGAAAGGTATGACTCCACCTCTTCTTCTCCAAGTTATGAGTTAATTAGTAGCAAATATTTCAGTAAGTGATTAAAAAAATTCTTACAATCTAAAAATATTTTCTGGTTTTAAATGACCTGCAACAAGTTGATAAACTGTAAAAAACAAATCAATGAATTTACTACTAAGAGAATTTTATTTGTAATCATTTTCTAACCAATCAAAAAAGTAATTATGTCCCATTTTTTGAATGCTTAGAATTATCCAATTCTAACCAATCAAAAAAGGGATATAATTATCCAATCAGTAAACAGCTAAATTCCACTCTTTCTTCAGCAGGTAAATTTTGTTATAAATAACTTTTATTCATGTCTCAGATTTTCACTGAAACAATGATGCCAAGAAAGATTGTCGAGAAAAGTCACCCTAACCTAAAAGAAACAAGTCCTCACAATTTCTAACCTTAACCATAAATCCACACAAATGGACACATTTACATTTAATTTAAACATGTTTATAATGCCATGACATTATATAAGTTGTTATCAATGTATGCGTCATGTATTGTCTATAAAGGAGCGACATAAACGTCTTTGTTTTATTACCTTGCATTGCCTAAAGGTATTGAATAAAACGTGATTTTTTTTCACAAACATATAAAGGACATTTGTTTTGTTATGGAACAAGACATGAAATGTCAGTTAACAAAATGTCTTAAAATATAATTTTATTATTTCAAATTAGATTACTTTTATCAACATTTACTTCATGAAAATAATCATAAGGAAGTATTGAAAAGTTCTCAGCCAGACCTGTTTCACAGAACATGACCAAATTGCAATTTTGTTATTTTTTATTTTTATAAGGGCATCTTGGTTAGACTGAGAACTATCAAAATAGTGATAGAGTAGTGGTAAGCTTTCAACATTTCGTTTGTGGAAAAGAGGTTGAACGGTAGAGAATAATAATGATTTTAAATGATGTAGAATATTGGTTAGCTTGCAAGTGGTCTGACACACAAGTAGACTGGTGTAGTCACTTCCAGTTGAATTTTTTCTTTGCGATAGGTTGATACGTGCAATGCCGACATTTCGAGTGTCCCTGCCATTTGTGCTTGGTCACGCAGTGCTGCCTCAAATGCCTCAGCATGGTTGATATTTTACTCGAGGGTCTTTAACGAGCTGGCCTTTGCTAATAGATCTGCTTGGAGGGCATCATTTGCTGTGTCTCTGAACAGCTGGTCTTTGATATAGATATCAGATAGATCATGACTGCAAATGGGACATGTGAAGTCACAATCCTGTGCTGCACCTCTGAGTCGGACGACAAATTGCTGAACCTATTCACATTGTCCTTGAGAAATTGAAGCAAAAGACAATCTATGAACCATGAGGTTCGATTTTTGTATGACTAATGCTTCCAACATACCCATGAGTCTATTTGCTGAATTGGATCCACTCATGCAAATATGTTGGACAGGTTCATTCTAGTAAAGTAGACTAACCCAACTGGCTGTACTAGGTACTCTCCTACAAATGAGGTAGAAATGAGGTAGCCTGCTTTTACAAAGAGACAAGTAGACGGCCATGTTAGAAGGTAAGTCATTTGACTTCTACAACTATCAAGCAAGAACAGTAGTTCTCCAGCCCAAATATAACAGCAGTGCTCCATTTTTTGGTCAAACTTGACTCTGATATAATTTGGTATTATTATTCCATTCTTTGCAGCATTCTCTTAAATGAATTTTCTTTTTCCAATTTTTATCTGGAAGACTATAATAAGTATCTAGAACTATCCTTTGCTGCCACATATCGTCTGGCACTCCTGCTGTATATTTAGAGATTCTTGATAAAATCCAAAGAATCTGCAGTATTATTAGCCCTGACCTAGCAACTTGGCTTCAGTCATTTTCCCACCGCCATAATATAGCTTACCTGTGCCTTTTCTAGAAATACTTTCATGGTAATTTTTTTAGATTAGCTCTTCACTATGGTATGTAAATTTTATGAATTTAAGTGCAGTACTAGTGATGAGGTCTCATTAATTTACAGTTGAATTGGCTACATGTAACCGTAAGTTTTATGCTAACAGCTTCTTTTCTCACACTTCTTGTTTGTGGAAATCTCTTCTGGCTTCTTACTTTTCAGTCAACTTTGATCTTTAAAGATTTAAATGGAATGTCAATTGTTATCTGTTGTCCTCCTGATTACTCTTCTTCTGTCCTCCTGATTACTCTTCTTCTGTCCTCCTGATTACTCTTCTTCTGTCCTCCTGATTACTCTTATTCTGTCCTCCTGATTACTCTTCTTCTGTCCTCCTGATTACTCTTCTTCTGTCCTCCTGATTACTCTTCTTCTGTCCTCCTGATTACTCTTCTTCTGTCCTCCTGATTACTCTTCTTCTGTCCTCCTGATTACTCTTCTTCTGTCCTGCATTCATTAGTGGTGTTTCTGTTTTCTAATTCTTCCACAGCCAGTAACCCCTTTTTAAAAAAAAAACAAAACAAAAAAACAACCGGACATAACAACCTGAATCAAGGGAGGTAATAAGTTTGGGTTTATTTAAAGGGAGACAAGTGGTCATCACAAAACTATACACCAATGACATAATTGCCATGAAGAAATGGTTATTTTGAAAGTAAAATGTTTTTAGTTAAATTTGTTCCTTTTATCTCAATGTTCTCTTTTCTGAAGCAACTTATGGTAATTGTTCAGATGAACTCTTTAACAAAAAAATATGTAGATGTAATTTTTTATTTTTAAGTTTTATGGTTTGTTTTGCTTTCCCATGGTTGCTTGAACAGAAACACTAAGGGTGTTTTTTTGGTTTTTTTTTTTTTGCATGGTTGCACTCTATGGCAAGTTTGTTAAAATTTGAAAAAGAAAAAATATATCAAATTTCAGGAAGAGATTTTGTTTGATTTGTATTGCTTCTGGATTGACCAATGAAATTGCAAACAAGCAAAACAAAATAGTTATTATTCTATTTGTTACTTTATCTATCTATATATACACTACAGTTCAAAAGTTTGAGTTGACGCCTGGTAATTTTTTAAATTGGCCCCAAAAGTAGTTGTTTTGTACTTTAAATAAGAGAAAATTATTATGCATGGTAAAAAAGTGGAGACATGATATTTTTTTTTTCTTAAAAAAAAGAAAAAAAGGATTTTATGATTACATTCTGCTCTCGTCAAAATATTCTCCTTCAGCTTTGATTACTGCAGCACAAATTTTTGGCATTTGTAGCAAAAGTTTCTCAAAGTATAAGTTTGATAATTGATTCCATTCTATTTTCAATGACTCTAAGAGCCTCTTTTTCATTTTTTTTTTTTTTATTTCACTCTTCTGTCAAGTTCATCCCATGTTAATTCTGCAGCTGTCTTCAAATTTTTAAACTGTAGTGTATATGTCTATATTTCTGAGATGAGGTATTATGTACACTATTTACATTATTCGGACTATTGTCCTCATCTTTGTTGCCATATTTATCACAACGTTTCGGCCTTTCAGTATCTGTCTATATTTCTGAGATGAGGTATTATGTACACTATTTACATTATTCGGACTATTGTCCTCATCTTTGTTGCCATATTTATTACAACGTTTCGGCCTTTTAGTATCTGTCTATATTTCTGAGATGAGGTATTATGTACACTATTTACATTTTTCGGACTATTGTCCTCATCTTTGTTGCCATATTTATCACAACGCTTCGGCTGTTCAGTATCTGTCTATATTTCTGCGATGAAGTATTATGTACACTATTTACATTATTCGATCTATTGTCCTCATCTTTGTTGCCATATTTATCACAACATTTCGGCCTTTCAGTATCTGTCTATATTTCTGAGATGAGGTATTATGTACACTATTTACATTATTTGGACTATTGTCCTCATCTTTGTTGCCATATTTATTACAACGTTCAGTTCGACATTCCAACCACCTGAAGAAGGCTGGAGAGTACAATGGCCGAAACGTAATAAATATGGCAATAAAGATGAGGGCATAATGTAATTAGTGTAGTGTGTGTGTATATATATATATATATATATATATATATATATATATATATAAATTCTGTGACTTCTCTTAGTCCATCCATCTGTCACACCCTCTAAAATAGCCATACATTGATCGATTGGAGCCAAATTTTGGAGAGAAGTGCAAACAGGATACAAAATATAGCTGGTTTTATTTGTTTGCATAACTTAGTACAATAAATTTTTATTATATTTTTGGGTAAAGTCAAAAATTTTATTATTTAACATACAATATGTTCCCACTATTTTAAAAACAATTTAATGATTAAAATAACAAATACTTATTTAATAAAAATGTAATATTGTTTTTTTCATATCTTTTCTTTAAGTTTTTATATACACAAGAATCCAGTTTCCAGTTCACCCTGCGTTTGCGAGAACTATAAATAAATCACAAGGTCGAACACTTGAAAAAGTTGGAATTTGGCTCTAGAAAGAAATATTTAGGCATTATTTGTTGCATGCTCAATAGTAAGAAATCCTAAGAATTTATTCTTCACTGTTATAAAGGAAATTTTATGAAAAAGTATTGTTTATCATGAAGTTCTGTAAAATTAAAGAAATTATTAAACCACAAAGTAGGGTTTTTGTCAAAGTATTTTTCAAAACAAATCAGTTTATTCAAATTTCATTGATTGGTATGTGAAATTGAACAAAACATATTTTGTAAATCTCAACAAAAATGTTAGCAATAACTTCAAGATATGTTGCAAAAAAATTCTAGTTCATAAAAGTTGCTAAATTAAAATCAAATTTTTTTCAAGTTGTGAGCAAGTCACGATCAGTCAGTTATGTGCCATGCATGATACATGCTTAAGTTATCATATATCTTTCAATACATGACTGATGAGGCAGATTTTTTCTGCAGCAGACCAGTTGCAATCAAAGGCTATAGAACCCAGTCTGTCCTGCTTTTTACCCATAGCTGGGGGGAGAAGAAGAGGATCCATACCCTTTCCCAAGGTTATTAGCATGTGAGTGGATGTAATGGATTCATCTGGAATTCAAACTTGGCTCTTTGATTCCTCAATTCGAGCCACTATCCATTATTCCACAGTGCCTCTTCACATAACATTGTGAAAATCAATCAAGCAAGTCAAAGCTAATTTCATTTGAAAAATGTTTGATTTTAAAAGATAAAAGTCGATGATATTCTTACCTATTTGTAATTGTTTATTGTCGTAAAAGATTATAAAAAAATTTCTTAAACATTTTTTTAAATCTACAATTTATTGAATCCTTTCAAATGAGTTCCATGTAAGTTACAGGTTCAATCCCTGTTGCAGGACACATTTTCTATGAAATTTCTCAGGCATTCAGGTCGGTAAATGTAGTTAATACTGTTTATTATAAACAGAGCATTTACTTAAATATTTGTGTGGCTGCAAAAAACTCTCTGAAACTTAACACAAGTAACATAAAGGTTCCATACACTGACCATAAACCCCTAATAAATGACTTTATTTTAAAGAAATGGCAAGACGCTTGGAACAGCTGTCAAAACAACAAATTATTTAAATTCAAACCCTCTCTAAAGAAACAACTAACTGAACACAGAAAATCACACAAAGAAGTGGTTTTATCCCGTATTCATATAGGACACATGCACATAACTCATTCCTTCCTCCTAAAAGACGAAGATCCTCCTAAATGCATAGCCTGCCAGGAAGCTTATACTGTGAAGCACTTCCTGCTTGATTGCAGTGACATGGCACATATTCGAAAATTATTTTACAATGTGAACAACTTGAAAGAACTTTTCAATAAATCAAACCCCAATTTGATCTTGACCTTTCTTACGAAACTTGGACTATATAATAAAATATAATTCCAATTTGGTGTCTGATGATGAAAGGGGGAGCTTTGATACTTGCCAGGTGAGAAATTTTCAAAGAACAGCGCACCTCTGAAAACAGTGAATTTTTAAAGAAAAAAAAAAAAGCATGACAACACCGAAAAAGAAAGAAAGGAAAGGGAAAGTTTTCTTGAAAGCATTTCAACCTTATTTAAAAAAAACAAAAAAAAACAACTTTGACCTTAAATGATCTCTCGCTGATTGATGGGTTGTTAAGTTTTAAACAAACTTAAATATTTGTGTTTATAAAAATAACGTATAAAAATATTAATAATTCATCTGAAGTTTCTGACAAAAACAAAGGTGAAGATGAGGATAGTTGAAAACATTCATTCAATATTAATAACAATCTGAATGTTTTAAAGTTTGAAATTTTATCATTAATCTGAAGAATTTTGATTCACATTTCTGTGAATAGCTCAATTCATGTTCAACAAAACTGAATTAGTGGCACATGGGAAGCAAAGTCTCAAATACAGACATCTTGAAATATCACCTTGGCAAAAAAAAATAAAACCCCCCCAAAAAACAAGAAGTTTGATGGTTCTGATATTCACCTGGGGGGTGGGTAGGGAAATGATCCTTGGGATATTTTTACTGATTCTTCTGTCACAAATAGAATAAAATCCATCTCCCTCTGACTCTGCATCACCCCCATGCAAGGCCATGAAGCCACTAAGACACAAGGGGTTACTGAGTGTGAAAGAATAAGAAAAAATAAAGAGAAACATTATTAAGGAATGAGAACGATAGAAGAGTAATCAAGAAAACAGTAGATAACGAATGACATTGCATTTAAATTTGTATTCTAATCATTTCACCCCCTGTAAGGCAGTAAAGCCACTAAGACACAAGGGGTTACTGAGTGGGAAGGAATAAGAAAAAAAAAGAGAAACATTATTAAGGAATGAGAACGATAGAAGAGTAATCAAGAAGACAGTAGATAACGATTGACATTGCATTTAAATTTGTATTCTAATCATTTCACCCCCTGTAAGGCAGTAAAGCCACTAAGACACAAGGGGTTACTGAGTGGGAAGGAATAAGAAAAAAAAAGAGAAACATTATTAAGGAATGAGAACGATAGAAGAGTAATCAAGAAGACAGTAGATAATGATTGACATTGGATTTAAATTTGTTTTCTAATCATTTCACCCCATGCAAGGCAGTAAAGCCACTAAGACACAAGGGGTTACTGAGTGTGAAAGAATAAGAAAAAAAGAGAAACATTATTAAGGAGCAAGAACAATAGATGAAGAGTAATCAAAAAGACAGTAGATAATGATTGACATTGCATTTAAATTTTTACAGATTAAAGTTTGCTGGAAAGCAAGGAGATGGAAGGGAGTTCCATAAGCGAGAAAAGAAACTGTTAGCATAGAACTTAGTTGCATCTAGCCAACTCAACTGTAAATTAGTACTGCACTTCATAAAGTCAACATACTATAGCAAAGAGCTCACCTGAACAATTACTATGAAAGTATTTATAGAAAAGGTACAGGGAAGCTATGTTACGACAATGCAGAAAGTGACTGAAGCTGAGATGGCACCTCTTAATTGCTGTCATTCTAAGTTTTGCCCTCACCTGATATGGACAATAAGTGAAACCCCAATACAACAAAAATCAAAATACTAAAAAAAAAGTATAAAAATATATTTTTGTAGTAAAATTAGCAACCCTTTTTTTTTTTTTTTTTTTTTGGCAACATGATTACCAATAGAGTTTATAGCAAAATTACCAGCAATAATTTTTTATAGTAAAATTGCCAACAATATATTTTCATAAAAAATGTGCTAACAATACCTTTTCATAGTAAAATTGCCAATACATTTTTATAATAAAATTATCATCAGTCCATTTTATAGCAAAATTGAAGACATGACATACATTGTCAAAAATAATTTACCTTTTTAATCTCATATCTTGTAAGAAGAAACAAGTTTTCACAGCTCGTTTGATTTTGTAAGATTATTTGGTAAAATACGCAGCTAAGTGATTATAATTTAATCATGAAATAATGTTATTCTCTTGAATTAATTATAAAAGTTTAAATTTTCATATTTAGATAACCCATAGAGGTGTTGATATGTCACTAAAGAAAATTAACCAGACCAAACCTGATTTATGACTTTTTTTTTTTTTTTCATCCATAGAATGTAGGTGTTTTCAGGTGATGTTTGATTAGTTTTAATCAGGAAATATTTTTTTTTTTTAATCATTTCTTGTAGTCCCAGAAAAAAACTATTCAATAAAAAAAAGTGAAATTATAAATTTGTACATGGAACAAGTGATATATAACAAATTGTGATATGCAGTCATTCATAATACTAACAGTAAGGGTACAAAAGAAAAAAAAGCCTTTTGTTGGACAATCAGGTACTTTCTCTTAATTTAAAGTGAGAGTTACAGATTACTTACAGATTTTTTTTTTTTTTTTTTTTGGAGAGGGACGGGGGGTGGAAAAGGAAAAAAAAAAAGGTGATCTCTGAAGCATGAAAAACAGTTCACATTTCTGAAAGCTAACACACCTTAAAATTCCAAAGCAGGTGCTCAAGAATTCCATTTATTTTCATGCGGTTTGGATCTTAATGTCAGAAAAGGTACTTTCTGTAGAAGAAGAAAGAAATTAAAAGAATTTCTGTTGGAATCTTTGAGATGAGATGTTTGTCTTCATTCTATACCTCTTATGTCTAAAATTTGAAATTCATCTTTGTTGCTGCAGAGATAACAATCAAAATCAGTTTCACTGTAATGACATTTTTGTCACTGTTTATTTTATAAATTTTAAAAATATATCTAAAAAGAATAAACAAATCTTTTAAATTTAATTTAACCTACTCTTTATTAAAATATTGTCTCTGTATAATATATGTAATAATTTTCTAAGCTCAGCTGAGATGTGGCACAAGGCTAAGGTATGGGGCACCCAGTGAGGATCAAACTCACTACTCAGTTGTAATTGTTCTAGTGAAACAAGCTTTCAAACCATTATACCACATGGAGGTGCTCATATATATACCATACTTATTATAAAACTCAGGTTGTGTGTGTGTGTGTGTCTGTTGGTTTATATATTGGATTGGATTTCCTACATTTTTTCAACCAATTTCAACAAAACTTCACAGGACCATGTAAAATTACCTTGCGGTGGTTCTGACAGTGCCAAAAATTGGAAAAACACAATTGTTTTTGCATGAAATCAATTCGAAAACACAATTAAGAGGCATTGCTGTTTCAAGAATGAAAGGGGGACAAAACCCAGGTTGATGGTGTTTGTGTGTGTTCATTTATATATGGGATCAGATTTCCTACATTTTTTAACCGATTTCAACAAAACTTCACTTTTTCTTTTTGGCAGGTAGTGTTTCTTATTGTCTTGCACACTTTTTTCTTTATTTTTACATTCAGAATGCTTTAAAAATTCCATTTACAAGACAATTGTTTATAATAAAATTCAATTCAATCGATAGACTCATAACGATTGAAAACAATGTTTTGTTTGAGTTTGAATTTGACCAATTCGTAAAAAAAAAAAAAAAAAACTAATTAAGACATATCCGTCAACCTTAAACAATAATCTTTGTCAATTTTATTTTTCAGTCTTTATGATCGTCGATACTTGATCTATCTCTTATGTTACATCCCCGGGCAACGCCGGGCTCTACTGCTAGTAAATATATTTATGTTAACTTCTGTTCTATGGACAATATTCGTTACCCAGCATAGGGATTAAACTTCTTTTATCTTGGTTATAAAAATACTAATGCTTTGTTGGATTAAACTGTCTCCCTGTTGGTCCAGATGGATTCAGCCCAAGTAACTCAATTTAAGCAAGTTGTTTTTCTTGAGGAAAGGAGGTTTTTCATTTGCTTATTGAATTCTTGTCAGAGTAATTCAGGAATGAACAGACTTTCTACTACCTGGGTAATATCCCCAAAATAATTTAACAAATATATGTATAATTAATACACAATAAAATCCCAAATCACCTCATATGAAGAATAAGCTTATTTCAACCAACAAAATTTGTCAATCTTATTAAACCCCAGTATATACTGAGTTCGTGTTGGAATTAGAAATTTAAGTGTGACAGCTACAAAAAAAAAACACTGTCAAAAAACTACTACAGAATTTATCCATTTCAATGTTTCAGTCAGACAAAAGGCATGAGCCAATGGTTAGGGGAGGGTGGAAGGTAATAGTCTTAAAAGGAAGAGGTTTTATAAAAATAAACCTTATGTCATTAAATTGGGGGTTATATGAAAAATGAAATGTTAATTTGAAACTCAGAGAGGAATGAAAGGGGTTTTAAAAAAAACTTAAAATATATAGACAAATTTATGTTTACAAACACAAAATCATACTTAAAAGTACTGTTCCAAAGTCAAGTTATATTTAAAATATATATTTAAATAAATTACAATTAAAAATATGTCATATTTAAATAATTTATATTAAAATTAAGTAAAATTATATTTAAAAATAATAAACAATATAAAATTTAATATAAAATCAATAGGTTATGTTAAAGAATAAAAAATATTTAGAAATAAAAAATATAAAATAAATTATACATTTAAAAATAAAAATATAATAAAATAAATTATACATTTAAAAATATAATAAAATAAATAAATAAAATAAAATAAATTAAAATTTTTAACTTTAAGTTAAATCTAAAAAAAGTTATATTTAAAAATATAAAGTTATACTTAAAAATACAAAGTTATATTCAAAAACAACACTAAACTATATAGATAAAAGGGTGTAAGTAATAAAAGGAAAGAGTTCTTAGAAAAGGGGACAATTATATGATATATGGTCTAAATTTTGGATTTTATTGTGTATTAATTATTTGCTCTAATAATAAATACATTGAGCTCTTTTTGTGGATCAGTTTTAATATTTTATATTACTAGGATCCACTTGGATTATATACCAATGGATTTATTACCATTAATCTCTCTCTCTTTCTCATATTTATATATATATATGGGCTGAAAATTGCGTTTAATGATGAAAAGGACTGTCACCACTGCTCCCACTCCATGTCCATTTTTATATTTACATATGCTTTATTCTTATCTACTATTTTAATCTCTACTGTTTACTTATCTTTTCATAATTAAGATCACAGCTTTTATACAAAGTAAAGTATAATTACTTAAATTAAAACAATGTATAAATAGTTAAATTCTGAGTAATGTTTCTCGGTAGGCTAACCTCGGCCTCAGTGCAATAACCAATGATTTATGAGAAAAGATTCCCATTATCAAATAAATTGATAATAAAATTAAAAACCATTTCCCCTTATATATTACTGGCATAACTTCATAATAAATTGTTCGAAGAATAATTCCATATGAATGAAATCAACTCGTCCATGCAAGCTCAGCTGAGAAAATGTAAACATTGAGTTATGATTGCGTTCACAGCAATGGAATGTACTATTATTAACGGTATTTATGATTGTCGATGCAGTATAAGTAAATGGCCATTAGTACACCAGGCTGTTTGTCTAATTGTTTAGATATAGAAGAAGAAGAAGAAGAATCCAGTATTTGCAAGAGATCACCTGATGAAATGTAAACAAAACAATGGTTTCCCCCTTTTAGAGGATGTGGGTAAGAAAACATGATATAGAATCAGTTTTATTTCATTTATTTTGAATTTCTAAAGATACAGGTAACAACATTTCAATAACATCATCCTTATATAATCAATAAGCAATCATCTTATACCACAGGTATAGGATAAATTAATGAAAATTTGCTAAATTTTTTACCTCGTATTATCTAAAGGTTGTCATACACAGAAATATACGTTATATGGAATAATGATATGTAAATTTCTATATATCAAGAACAGTTTTGGAGGAAAGATATATGACAAAGTGAAAGTTTTTGTGTGACATGTTTCATCTCTTAGGATTTTGTTTGCAGTGATGCGACTGCACATGTGCATGAATGAGAAACACTGGGAATTTTAAATTTAGACATTTTTTTTTTTTAATGTGTTTTGGGTAAACAATGTAGCCAATTTAATTTAGATATAGCCCCCCCTCCCCAGGTCCAATAACCTTGTCTCTCGGATATCTCCTTCCAAGCTATTAGACATCATACCACCCATATATCCAAAAGACAGACCTTGGAAATACCAAATTTCAAGCGGTCACCCATCTAAGTATTGACCATCCTCGGCATAGCTTAACTTCAATGATCATACAAGAACAGGTGTTTCAAATTGATGTGGCCATAAGTCATTTGCAATATAGAGGTAATAAGGATGATTATTTTATTCTTTTTTTTTTTTTTTAAGCATTTCACCCCAAGCAAGGCGGGATGCCACTAGAATGCAGGGGGTCACAGAGTGGGAGTAAAGAGGTGTGATGGAGGAAAAGATGGAGAGAAGGACAAGGGATAGTTCTGGGCATCTGGAGATGTCGATTGACTATTTGAATAGTTGGAGATTATAAACATCAGGGAAAATAAGTAATAGGAAGGGAATTCCACAGATGGGAAGTGCGAGACATGAAGCTATTGGAGTAGAAGAGACGGACCACATTTAACTGTTTTGACAGTGAAAGGATGGGACCATGATGCCAGCCTAGTAGCATGCTTAAATTCATGCAGTCTTGGAATTAGCGAAAGTAGCTCATTGAAGCAGTTACTGTGAAAGTATTTGTAGAAAAGACAGAGGGAGGTGACAGCACATCTTTGAGAGTGACTGAAGGCGAGATGCCAGATCGGGACCAACTACATTGCTTATCCATCTCTGGATCATGTCAAGGACCTTAAGCCGAACAGCGGGGGCACCAGACCATATATGGCAGCAGTATTCCATGCAAGGGTGAATGGTTGTTTTGTAGATTTGAAGGATGGACTCGGGCGAGAAAAACTTTTTAGCACAACACAGGGAACCAACTTTCCTTGCAGTGGATGAAGCTATTGATTCAATGTAATTGTTCCATCTCAGGTCAGCGGACAGTGATAACTCTAGAAGTGGCTTAGCATGGTAAAGGTCTGGCCTCATGGAACTAAAGAATTTGGCTCATCCGAACATTTTCCATGGAAATAGTAATAGAATAGTGATTCATTTGCAATGTCACATCTGTGGGAAAGAGAATGCAGAGTGGAGGGTAAGTCTTCTCCCACAAGACCATGTAAAGAGTTTTGAATGCTGGAAAGCGAGGATGGAACAGCTTCAGCCTAAATATGACCATAATACTCCATTTTTGGTTTAATCTGACTCTTGTAGATACAGAACATGGCAGAAGTCAGGTACTTCTTAGAGTGATAGAATGACCTGACCATTTTTCCAGCTTCTTTCTGGCATCTCAACTTCAGTCGCTTGCCCATCGCAGTAACATAGTTCTCTCTCTGCCTTTTCTATAAATATTTTTCATGTCAAGTGTCCTAATGAGCTTTTCCTCTTTGGTACCTCTTTGGGAGAGTTCTTTTTTCATTTACTGTGTACCCGGTGTTTGATGCCAGACGCATTTGGAGTTTTTTTATAACAATTTTGATTTCAACCTTTGTCCACGTTAAGTTCTTTTTATTTTATTTTACGTTCAGTTTATTGACTTTTTTTTTGCCAAAAGTTTGATTTGATTTGCCAAAAGTTTGATTTGATTTTTTCTTTCTTTTCCTTCCCCTCTATTTTTTTATACTTTATCCCTTGTTGTTTTCTTTATTATTAATTTCCTTTTTTTAATACATTTTTTGAGTTTTAATTTTTTTTTCCTTTTTAATTTTTCAGTAACTTCCCACACCAAGCTTTTTTATTTTTTCATTTCTTTGCTCCTCGTAAGACATTCGTTTTTTTCTTTGTTTACATTTTTATTTCTACGTGTTTTTAAGTGTTTTTTCGTTGTAAATAACTGTTATTTATTCTGTATTCCTTTATTTAAGTCTTTTGTGTAAAGGTTTGCATTTATTTACCGCATTTATTTTTCTATTCAAGTTAGTTCTTCTTTATTTTAGTTTACGATTTTAGTTCGTGTTTGGGCTGACTAGTTTTTCTAGTGGCAGCCATATTGTATTTGTGAAGTCGTTTGGCATTTTTTGTTTTCATATTTTTTTGTTAAAAAAGATACCTTTTTGTTTATTTTCCGTTTTTAAATGTGATTTTCATTTCCGTATCGTTGTTTTTTTTGTAACTTGTTAGCTGTTTTTATTTTGAACGTATTTTTGTCGTTTTAGCGTACGTGTTTCTGTTACTTTTTACGTCTTTAACTGTTTCTGTCTTTGTTAAAATTCTTTTTGTTATTGTGATTTTACGTGTTTGTCTTTTTCGCCTTTAGGCGATATTTGTATTTTATTATACGCTTAGGTGAACCGCCTAATTGGTTTTTGGTGTCCATAATTATTTTATTTTTTTTTTGAGTTTATTTCTTCCTCTCGCCCATATATTTATTTCCACCCTCCCATTTCCCCATTCCCCATTCCCCTCCCTTTAAATATGGATAAGAAGGAAAAAAAAAAAAGTCTTTTTTAATTGTAAAAAAAGAAAATTAAAAAATGCTTCTTTTAAAAGAAGCATAAGAAAACATTTATTTAACCCTAAGAAGGACCCCCTGATAAAGACAATAAGGAGGAATATCCTGACCTCCCAAGTGTTCCCAAAACGAGGAAATTGTGGAGACATTGAAAAAAAGCCTCAAAAAATATGGAAGCTGAGAAAAGTGAAAAGGCTGACAAAGAATCGGACAACACAAAAACTAATGCAGAGGCCGGGAATCGCCCTCTTGTTGGAAGTCCCCCTAAATGCATAATCAATTTAGTGGAGTTCTTGGAGCGTGCCAAGAGTTACGCCCACCTTGTTGTTGAAGGTGGTCTTTTGGAAGACCCCCAAGAATTAAAGAGAATTGATAAAAGAATAGTATCCGTTTTCGTCGTGGACAAGCGTACGCGCAAAATTTGTCGCTCGACGAAAAACACAGTGTTGAAAGCACTAGAATCCTTCGGGTTCAAGCCCTTAGAATAGTTAAGGGTGCTAAGTTTTCATGTGGGACGTACTGTTGCCCACACCAGAAGATTGCGGCCGCCGCGGCTAGCCGCGAACTGATCAATAACGACTTGATACTGCGTACGGAGTACGAAGGGCGACGAAGGACCAGGGTAACAGTATACGAGGTCCCTCCTCAGGTTATCAGGGAACATCTGGCCTTTTCTTCTCCCAGTATGGCGAGATTCTGGAGCTTCCTGCGATAGCCTGAACGGGGGTGGAGCTTTGATATCATGTTGGACGAAAGGCCTTCCGCTCCATCCCCAACTGTCTGGATGTTGGCGCTTTGAAGTTACCGGTCATAGTGACAGGTCGAAGACCGGTATGCTGGAGGTGTGGAGTGACTGGTCATCTCTCCTCCTCCTGCCCAGAGAAGAAGGCCTCTGGAAGTCAAGCGCCAGTTACACAAGATCCCCCTCTGACCGCGTCTCAAAATTCCACCTCGCCTGTAATGGGCGTACCAGCCTCCGGGACCGGGTCGGATAATCCTCCGGTCGGCGCGTCACCTAAAGCCACATTCCCCAAAGAGCCTTCGCCCGCTGCCGGTGCAGTTGGAGAAGGGGAGGGGAATGGTTGGTTGCTAAGGCCAGAGGGAAGCGCCGACAGCGGGTCCTCAGTCCCCCTGAAGCCCCCAAGGAAGAAGGGCACCTCCAGTCCCACTCCCACTAGCAACGTTAAGGGCGATGCCCCGGCCTCAAATCTAACGTTCAAGGAAATGCAAAGAAGGTTCGACCCCGGATACGAGAAGTCTGAAAAGTTGAAAGCACTTAAAAAGCGGCTGGATTCAGAAAGGAAAGATCCGATCCCTTCGTCGTCTCCTGCTGGTCCCTCCCCTTCACCAAAGAAACAACTCCCACCTTCACCCATTTCACCATCTAAAGCCAAAACCCTCAGCAGAGATCCCAGCCCCTATAGACACAGGTCATTTTACACCCCTATGAATACTCCCACTCCTTCTCCCGTTAAACAAAATCTACCCCTTCATACCCCAAGCAATCACCGGCAAAATGCCGAAATGCCTCCTCCTGCTAAAAGCGGCATAGAAGCCCACTAAAGAGGAGAGAAAGGAAAGAAAGAAAAGGTTCCTTTATAACACTGGCGAGGAGGTGCCGATTTCCCCAGCACAGGCAGAGAGCCAGGGATTATAGCAACAGAGTAAAAGACTTAAAATACCTGCTCTCTATCAAAACAGTTTGGAGACAAAGATATTGAGGATCCAAAAACTTCCCAAATGCCCAGAGGGTCCTGACTGTTATTAGGTCAGGACCTGCGGCTAATCAAACCTGGGCGATGGTAGAAGAAGCGGTGAACACGTGCAAGATGGCTCTACCCATCGCCATCGTGGATAACGCTAAATTAAAAAAGTTACAAAAGTTCTGTGCAGGAGGGTCCCATTTTAGTTCACCCATCCCTATATAGAGCTCTCAAATTGACCTTCCCTGGGATGTCGCGGTATCTCCCAAGACGGTTCCATCAAGAATGAGATGGGCCATGGGTCTATGGGAGGCTGTCTGTCGGTATCCTCACCCCGGCCATGTTCAGTGCAGGAGAGCAACCCCTAATCGGTTCCATCATGGCTCTCTGGTTAGCAAGTGAATGCCCGAGGCCTGGGTCCGAGAGCCTCGCAGGGCGAGGCCTCTCGCGATCTTCAGCGTCTCAGGGTGAATATCTGTTGTGTACAAAGGACCGTTTTCTTCTCGTGACTATGAGAACATTCTGTCTAGGGCTTTCCTCTATTCAGCATGTTTTGATGGACGCTCGAGGGGTGTCTCTTGGTTGGTGAGCAAGTCATTGAAGGCTGCGTGTGTTCTTGTCTTCGCGGATCCGGCGGGCAGGCTTTGCGTGCTGGATGTTACCATAAAGGATAAGGCTCTGCGTCTCATTGGGGTTTATGCGCCCAATGTCCATTCTGAGCGGCCTGTTTTGTTTCGGCGGATCGAGCCGTTTTTGATGACATCACGTCGGGTAGTCTTAGTGGGTGATTGGAATGCCGTCCTTGATCCCGATATAGATCGCATAGGGTCAAATTCGGGTACTAACAACCGGGACGTGAAACCATTTCGGGACTTTATCGACAAGTTTGATCTTGTCGATAAGTACCGAAATGAACACCCTCGGGAGGTAGTGTGGACTTGGACAAATAGTGGCGGCTTGGCTAGTTATCTAGACCGAGTCTTAGTTAGAGAGTCGATGTAGGCTCTTAGGGTGTCCAAGTTTCCATGAGATAGTTTATTCGGATCATAGGCTTGTCCGGGTCCGTGTAAACTTAGATAAGCCTGGTTAGGATGGCTGGCTACTGGAAATTAAACTCATCATTATTTGGTGAGCAAGATTTCCGGGACCAGCTTTACTAATGATACAGAGGAACTGACAGGAGCGGTTTGTGGGAAATGCCTGGTGGGATAAACTAAAATCCAAAATCAGAACGTTTGCTGCTGATTATAGTCGTCGGCTCAATCTAGATAGATTAGCGGCGCAAACGGCTTTAGAGCAGAAAGTTGATCGGGCGGTGAAATCCCGTGATAGTGGGGAAATAGTTTTAGCTAAGGCAGAGTTGGCCTCCTTGCTTATCAAGAAGGATCAAGCTCTGGTAGTTAGGGGAAGCTAGGTTAAAAGAATGTCCTCTGAGGCGACGAATATGGCCGCTGAATTGCAGTGCAGGCTCGGAATGCATCTCAGCGACATATCGCGAGCGTCACATTGCCGGATAAGCGGATCGTGACAACAAACGAGGGCATATGTGAGGCTTTTCGTGACTACTTTCGGAGCTTTTCACCAGGGAGCCCGGTCTGAGCTCTGCTCAGTTCGACTCCTATTTGGCTGACTTTCCCTGCCTTTAGTGCAGCTGAAGCAGCTAGGTGCGAGGGTCCAATTACAGAGTCGGAAATCTGGGATGCGTTGAAACAGGTTGGCCTGGACAAATCCCGGGACTTGATGGTCTTCCGTACAGAAGTGTACTTGAGGTCGCCCGTTTTGTTCCGCTGCTGGCACTGATTTTCGGCAACTGGATGAAGGGGGTCATACCCCAACGCTTCACCAGGGCGTGATCAAGTTGTTACGCAAGAATAAAAACGGTGGGGATGGGTTAGGTAATTTTCGCCCTTTTTTAACTATGTTAAACACAGAGTTAAAGATTTTTGGCTAAAGATCCTGGCTAACCGTTTGCAGGCTGTCCTGTCTGATCTGATTGGCCCCTGAACAGACTTGTGCTGTGAAGGGCAGGACTATTCAGGACAACCTTCATATGGTGCGCCTGATCATCGAGCAAGTCGACAGTGAAGCCGCGCTGATCAATTTAGATCAGTCCAAAAGGCCTTCGATAGGGTTGACCATCATTTTCTGGAGGCTGTTCTTTCGGTGGCCGGTTTCCGGGCCGTACTTTCGCTCCTGGATCCGACTTCTGGTATGCGACTCCAGTGCGCTGGTGGAGGTGAATGGGGCATGATCGGGGCCTTTCGTATTGTCTCGCTCCATTCGTCAGGGTTGTCCGCTATCGCCTTTGCTTTACGTTCTTGCGTTGGAACCTTTCCTTCGCAAGTTAAAGGCGAATCGGTCCTATTGCGGAATTGCCCTGCCCGGTGGTAGCATCGGCGAAATATTCCGCCTATGTTGACGACGTTTCGGCTCTTGTGTCGAGCAGAGCCGAGATTGACGAAATCAGCAAAGAAATCAGTTGTTATGAGATGGTGACGGGGCCAAGATCAACCGCGATAAGTCTGTTGGCTTGCGGTTGGGTGCGTGGAGGAGTTTCTCTTCCCGGACCTTTCCACTGGACGGATGGGCCGGTCAAAGATTCTCGGCGTCTTTTTCAGTCCTGATCTCCAGTTGGAGATGAATTGGTCGGAGGTGCGAGGGAAGGCCGAGATCGCAATTAAATTGTGGTCTCGGAGGAATCTTTCCTTTGAAGTGGAGGGCGGAAGTTTGTGTTTCACACATCTACCCGATTCTCCTTTACCGACTCTCTGTGCTTCCACTTCCGTGTGACACTTTACCGCTGGCGTTAGTGAGGGCTCTTGTTCTCCTTCTTGTGGGGAGGCAAGGCTGCCAGAGTCAGTCAGATCTGTTGCCTTCATCCATCTGAAGGCGGTCTGGCATGCCGAGCATTGAGATTCGTCAACATATGCTTCGCATTAGTTTTCTGGATCGAATGTGTCGCGATTCGATGAGGATTAGCCTTCTGGAAGGAAGACGCCCGTAAGAACTTCCCATCCCTGAGAAGTGTGCATTCGAGCGAGGAGGAGGCCCGCCGTTTACCCCGAGCCGAATGCTCCTTCTATCGTGAATGTCGTATTGCTCTGAAGCGCCTCTTACGGGCGTCGGATGGCCTCTCCAACGTCCAGGCGTTGTCGCGTAGGGCATTATATCAAGTTTTGGTCAGGGGGCTGCATGATGATTTGATTGACGAGCTCGGTTTGACGAGGCAGCAGGCTCGCTCAATATGGCCTTGGGCGCCTGGGTTGAAATGCCTCAATAACGATGAGGCATCACTCACCCTGGCTGGTGATACGTAGGGCCCTCTGGGTCGCCAAGAGACTCTGCTCAGCTGGCTTGGAGAATTCTCCAAACTGCCGACGTTGTAGTGGGGAGGTCGAGACCTTGGGTCACGCCTTCTTTCATTGCAGCCAGGTAGTGCCGTTGGTCAAGTTTGTTGAAGGCCTCATGGTCCGCATGCTGCAGGGAAAGTCCTTTGTCCTTCAGTCCGTTTCCGTTTGTAGCAATGTGGCACCGCCGCTGACGAAGGCTGAACAGTATGTGTTCCACTGCTTGCTAGGTGTTATGAGAGTCGGGTTTGGACGACACGTCAGAAGGGATTCTATGGAGGCGAGAAGTTCACCTCTTCCCAACTGATCTTGTACTTTAGGCATCAGCTTAAAGTCAAGAGTAGGACGGAAAGGCGGCGGCTCACTTCATCAGAATTCAGCAAAAGGTGGGTGAATCTTGCGCGCTTGTGTCGTGAAAAAGGAGCTGACTTTGAGGGCACATTGATGCCGGTTAGGCATCAGGATATTGCTCTTCCTGGGTTGAACTTGTGCAACCCATCCTGAAATTAGGCTAGCTTAGGTTTTCCATTTGATGATTTAGTTTTTTCAGTTAACTTAGCTAGGGTATGTATGCTCATTGGCCCCTTTTTATTTCTGTCCCCATTTGTTTTTTCTTAAGTTTAATTCCCCAGCCCTCCCTCGTTAGGTGGTCAGTGATGTCAGTTCGCTGGTGGATGCAGGCGCCTTTCGTTTTCGTGTGAGTGTTTTTTCGTATTTGTTGTTGTGTCTGAATGAGTGCATGTCAGTGTGAGTGATTGGGATGAATGAACGGTTTATACTTTTATAGTCCCGCATTGATTTCTGCCAGTGAAGTGATGTTTCTGTCACATTTAGGAAACTGTGGGGGTTTTATTACTAATCTTATTTTCTTTAGTTTCTTGTAAATAGTTTTTTGTATGCATATTGTAAATACTCATTGGGGTTATTTTTTAGAATTGTTGTTTTATTCCCTCCCCCACAGACCACGAATTGTAAATATTGGGGACTAGTTAGTATTTTCATAGAGACAAAGAGGTATTATGGTGGTTGTAGTAAGAAAGGTACGAATGAATGTGTTGTTTTGGTGTAAGGATTATTGTTTCGTACGTTTGGGTCAGTGCTTGCGGCTAGCTAAGTTATAGTTAAGACAGAAGAAGACCGTCCTTTCCCCAATCCCCTTTTCGGCCTTGTGCCACATTTCTGTATTTTAAACAGAATAAATATCGCTTTCCTCTTTGGTACCTCTTTGAGGAGAGTTCTTTTTTTCCCGACGTTGTACGACCGGCGCCAGACGTCAGACGCATTTGCGAGCGTTTACGAACTGTTTTTTAATTTCAACTTTTGTTCACGTTAAGTTCTTTTTATTTTAATTTTACGTTCCATTTATTGACTTTTTTGCCAAAAGTTTGATTTGATTTTTCTTTCTTTCCCTCCCCCTCTTACTTTTTTTAATTTATCCCTTGTTGTTTCTTTATTATTAATTTTCATTTTCTTTAATACGTATTTTAAGTTTTAATTTTTTCCTTTTAATTTTCAGTAATTTCCCCACGCCAAACTTTATTTTTTCATTGTTTATTTTGCCCCTCGTAAGACTTCGTTTTTCTTTGTTTACATTTTTATTTCTACGTGTTTTCATTGTTTCTTTGTTGTTCTCGTTGTTAAATAACTGTTATATATCCTGTGTTCCTTTATTTAAGTCTTTCCTGTGTTTATTGTAATTTTTTGCATTTATTTTCTGCATTTATTTTATTATTCGTTAGTTCTTCTTTATTTTAGTTTACGTGTTTTCGTTCGTGTTCGTCGGCTGACTAGTTTTTCTAGTGGCAGCCATATTGTATTTGTGAACTCGTTTGGCATTTTTTGTTGCGTAATTTTTGTTGTATTATTGTAAAAAAAAGATACCTTTTGATTATTTTCCGTCTTAAATTGTGATTTTCATTTCTGTACTCGCTTTTTTGTAATTTGTAATTGTTAACTGTTTTTATTTTGAACGTATTTTGTCGTTTTAGCGTACGTATTTTTGTAACTTATTTTTGCGTGTTTAACTTTCTGTCTCGTTAAATTTCTTTTGTTATTGTGATTTATTATTATTCATCTTTCTTTTAAATTATACATTTTATGTGAAAGAAAAAAAAAAGAGAGAAAAAAAAGAGAAAAAAGAAAAAAAAAGGGGGTCCCAAGAAATCTGTAAAAAAGAACCTATTTGGTTCCAAAAAAAAGAAAAAAGACCCTCCTGATAAAGAGTTAGATTTGCAAAAAAGTGCAAATGTGGAGGAAAAAAGTATGGTGTCCCCTAATGATGATAATTTAGAGGAGAAAAATAAGAGTCCAGAGAAAAGTATGGAGGCCTCAAACGGCCAAAATACTGGCATTGATCCAAGTGTTCCAGACCAGAATATGGTAGCTGAAAGCTGCCAAGATGCTGAAAATAAAACCAGCCAATGTGACAAGAATATGGTGGCTGAAAGCAGCCAAAAATCAACCGATCAGACATCCCAGAATAACGACGGAAACATAGCGGCCGGAGAGACGCCCTCATGCTGGAAGTCCCCACCGAAATGTAAAATCAACATTACGGAGTTCCTCGAGAGGGCAAAGAGCTACGCACATCTGGTGACAGCAGATGGGCTCTTGCCTAATCCCGAGGAATTACGAAAGGTTGAAAAAAGAATTGTGTCAGTCTTTGTGGTCGACAAGCGTTCGCGCAAAATTTGTCGCTCCACTAAAGACACTGTTATTAAAACATTATATTCTCTGGGCATTAAAGCTCAGAGAGTTGTGAAAGGGAAAGGATATTTTATGTGGGACGTACTGTTACCCACGCCTGCCGACTGTGTAGCTGCTGCGACTCGTGATCTTATCACCAAAGATCTTATTCTGAGGACCGAGTATGAAGGCAGGCGGAGGACCAAGTTATCAGTGTATGAGGTTCCTCCTCAGATTGTCGGAGAGCACTTGGCCGCTTATCTGTGCCAGTTTGGACAGATTCTCAGTGCTTCCTCGGATGATCTGACCGGGGGGTGGAGCTTCGAGATTATGATCGATCAGGATGCCTTCCGCTCCATCCCCAACTGTCTGGATGTAAAGAGCCAGAAGATGCCGATAATTGTGACGGGTCGAAAACCGGCATGCTGGAAGTGTGGAAAGACTGGTCACCTTTCCTCTTCCTGCACAGAGATGAAGGCCTCTGATGTTCTGGCTCCCCCAACCAAATCCCCTTTGGTTGAGTCTACAAAATCCGTCTCGCCTGTAGTGGGCATGCCAGCGACCCGGGACCGGTGTGGAAAATCCCCGGTTGGGTCCAAATCTCAGCCCCATTCCCCGAAAAGCCTTTGCCCACCGCTAATGCGGTTAGGGAGAAGGGGAGAGGGGAATGGCGGTCGTTGGTAGGTCTAAAGGGAAGATCCAGGCAGCGGAACCTCGTTCCACATCTAAGACAAAAAAGGCACGGACAGCCCCACTCCCTCAACCAGCGCAAAGGGCGATTCTCCGGCCCTTACTCAGATATGCTTAGAAGCAAGATGATCCAATATGAACCTTCCTTTGAAAAGAAGGAGAAATTACAACAACTAAAGGAGGATCTTAAAAAAAAGACAGGATTCGAGAAGAAATCTGGCTCCTCTTTGTCGGCACCGTCTTCCCCTACACATCATGCTATGGTCCCTCCCCCTATCACTAAACCTGTAAAAAAAGTTTCATCAACAATGACCACATTAAAGAAGGGACCTGTCCCAAAATCACCTGCAAAAAAATCTTCAACTAATCCTTCCCCTATGCAGACACCCAAAAATACACCTACAAAATCAGAGCAACAAAAAAGGCAAAGAAGTCCATCCTCCGATTCATCCGAAACTACAGAGAAAAAGATAAAATCAAAACCTATATACAATACAGGGGAAGACGTGTGCCGAGTCTCTAAAGAAGTAGAAGAGAAGGCTTTGTTACACGCCAAAAAATTAAAAGACCTAAAAACTCTGCTAAATTTCAAAAAACTGAAAAATTTGGATGTAGAGAACCCTCGTAACTTTCCCAATGCAAAGAGGGTTCTAACTGTGGTGAGATCAGGTGCAGCCGGTCAACAAATATGGGCCATGATGGCTGATGCTAACGAAACTTTCGGCATGTTTCCACCGATGTCGTGTTTCGACGACGAAAACGTTAAAAAATTAAAACAATTTTGTTCAGGGAGGTTCCCGATTTTTGTTCACCCCTCCCTGTATAGAGCATTAAAACTTACGTTCCCCTTGGACATTGGCTGCCTGTCTCCTGATGGCACCATCGTTAGTGAGATGGGTACAGGCTCAATGGGAGAGGCTGTCGGTGTCCTGACCCCGCCATGTTCAATGCAGGAGAGCAACCCTAATCGGTTCCATCATGGCTCTCTGGTTAGCAAGTGTGAATGCCGAGGCCTGAGGTCCGAGTCTCGCAGGGCGAGGCTCTCTCGCGATCTTCAGCGTCTCGGGGTGAATATCTGTTGTGTACAAGAGACCCGTTTTCTTCTCGTGACTATGAGAACATTCTGTCTAGGGGTTTCCTCTATTCAGCATGTTTTGATGGACGCTCGAGGGGTGTCTCTCTTGGTTGGTGAGCAAGTCATTGAAGGCTGCGTGTGTTCTTGTCTTCGGATCCGGCGGGCAGGCTTTGCGTGCTGGACGTTACCATAAAGGATAAGGCTCTGCGTCTCATTGGGGTTTATGCGCCCAATGTCCATTCTGAGCGGCCTGTTTTGTTTCGGCAGATCGAGCCGTTTTTTTACGACATCACGTCGGGTAGTTTTAGTGGGTGATTGGAATGCCGTCCTGATCCCGATATAGATCGCATAGGGACAAATTCGGTACTAACATCCGGGACGTGAAACCATTTCGGGACTTTATCGACAAGTTTGATCTTGTTGATAAGTACCGAATGAACACCCTCGGGAGGTAGTGTGGACTTGGACAAATAGTGGCGGCTCGGCTAGTTATCTAGACCGAGTCTTAATTAGAGAGTCGATGTAGGGCTCTTAGGGTGTCCAAGTTTCCATGAGATAGTTTATAATGGATCATAGGCTTGTCAGGGTCCGTGTAAACTTAGATAAGCCTGTTAGGATGGCTGGCTACTGGAAATTAAACTCATCATTATTTGGTGAGCAAGATTTCGGGACCAGCTTTTACTAATGATACAGAGGGAACTGACGGGAGCGGTTGTGGGAAATGCCTGGTGGGATAAACTAAAATCCAAATCAGAACGTTTGCTGCTGATTATAGTCGTCGGCTCAATCTAGATAGATTAGCGGCGCAAAACGGCTTTAGAGCAGAAAAGTTGATCGGGCGGTGAAATCCCGTGATAGTGGGGAAATAGCCTTAGCTAAGGCAGAGTTGGCCTCCTTGCTTATCAAGAAGGATCAAGCTCTGGTAGTTAGGGCTAGGTTAAAAGAATGTCCTCTGAGGCGATGAATATGGCCGCTGAATTGCGTGCAGAGGAGGCTCGAATGCATCTCAGCGACATATCGCGAGCGTCACATTGCCGGATAAGCGGATCGTGACAACAAACGAGGGCATATGTGAGGCTTTTTCGTGACTACTTTCAGGAGCTTTTCACAGGGCCCGGTCTGAGCTCTGCTCAGTTCGACTCCTATTTGGCTGACTTTCCCTGCCTTAGTGCAGCTGAAGCAGCTAGGTGCGAGGGTCCAATTACAGAGTCGGAAATCTGGGATGCGTTGAAACAGGTTGGCCTGGACAAATCTCCGGACTTGATGGTCTTCCGTACGAAGTGTACTTGAGGCAGTCGCCCGTTTTTGTTCCGCTGCTGGCACTGATTTTCCCGGCAACTGGATGAAGCAGGGGTCTATACCCCAACGCTTCACCAGGGGCGTGATCAAGTTGTTACGCAAGAATAAAAAACGGTGGGGATGGGTTAGGTAACTTTCGCCCTTTAACTATGTTAAACACAGAGTTAAAGATTTTGGCTAAGATCCTGGCTAACCGTTTGCAGGCTGTCCTGTCTAGTCTGATTGGCCCTGAACAGACTTGTGCTGTGAAGGGCAGGACTATTCAGGACAACCTTCATATGGTGCGCCTGATCATCGAAAGCAAGTCGACAGTGAAGCCGCTGATCAATTTAGATCAGTCCAAGGCCTTCGATAGGGTTGACCATCATTTTCTGGAGGTTGTTCTTTTCGGCGGCCGTTTCGGGCGTACTTTCACACCTGGATCCGACTTCTGTATGCGACTCCCGGTGCGCTGGTGGAGGTGAATGGGGTACGATCGGAGCCTTTCGTATTGTCTCGCTCCATTCGTCAGGGTTGTCCGCTATCGCCTTTGCTTTACGTTCTTGCGTTGGAACCTTTCTTCGCAAGTTAAAAGGCGAATCCGGTCCTACGCGGAATTGCCCTGCCCGGTGGTAGCACATCGGCCAGGTATTCCGCCTATGCTGACGACGTTTGGCTCTTTTTGTGTCGAGCAGAGCCGAGATTGACGAAGTCAGCAAAGAAAATCAGTTGTTATGAGATGGTGACAGGGGCCAAGATCAACCGCGATAAGTCTGTTGGCTTGCGGTTGGGTGGAAGGGAGTTTCTCTTCCGGACCTTTCCACTGGACGGATGGGCCGGTCAAGATTCTCGGCGTCTTTTTCGTCCTGATCTCCAGTTAGAGATGAATTGGTCGGAGGTGCGAGGAAGGCCGAGATCGCAATTAAATTGTGGTCTCGGAGGAATCTTTCTTGAAGTGGAGGGCGGGAAGTTTGTGTTTCACACATCTACCCGATTCTCCTTTACCGACTCTCTGTGCTTCCACTTCCGTGTGACACTTTACTGGCGTTAGTGAGGCTCTTGTTCTCCTTCTTGTGGGGAGGCAAGGCTGCCAGAGTCAGTCGGAGATCTGTTGCCTTCATCCATCTGAAGGCGGTCTGGGCATGCCGGCATTGAGATTCGTCAACATATGCTTCGCATTAGTTTTCTGGATCCCAATGTGTCGCGATTCGGATGAGGACGGCGCCTTCTGGAAGGAAGACGCCTGTAAGAACTTCCCATCCCTGAGAAGTGTGCATTCGTGTGAGGAGGAGGCCCCCGTTTGCGCAGGCGAATGCTCCTTCTATCGTGAATGTCGTATTGCTCTGAAGCGCCTCTTCTGGCGTCGGATGGCCTCTCCAACGTCCAGGCGTTGTCGCGTAGGGCATTATATCAAGTTTTAGTCAGGGGGCCGTGCATGATGATCTGATTGACGAGCTCGGTTTGACGAGGCAGCAGGCTCGCTCAATATGGCCTTTGGCGCCCGGGTTGAAATGCCTCAATAACGATGAGGCATCACCACCTGGCTGGTGATACGTAGGGCCCTCTGGGTCGCCAAGAGACTCTGCTCAGCTGGCTTGGAGAATTCTCCAAACTGCCGACGTTGTAGTGGGGAGGTCGAGACCTTGGGTCACGCCTTCTTTCATTGCAGCCAGGTAGTGCCGCTGGTCAAGTTTGTTGAAGGCCTCATGGTCCGCATGCTGCAGGGAAAGTCTTTTTGTCCTTCAGTCCGTTTCCGTTTTGCAATGTGGCACCGCCGCTGACGAAGGCTGAACAGTATGTGTTCCACTGCTTGCTAGGTGTTATGAGAGTCGTGGTTTGACGACACGTCAGAAGGGATTCTATGGAGGCGAGAAGTTCACCTCTTCCCAACTGATCTTGTACTTTAAGCATCAGCTAAAGTCAAGATTAGGACGGAAAGGTGGCGGCTCACTGCATCAGAATTCAGCAAAAGGTGGGTGAATCTTGCGTGCTTGTGTCGTGTGAAAGGAGCTGACTTGAGTGGCACATTGATGCCGGTTAGGCATCAGGATATTGCTCTTCCTGGGTTGAACTTGTGCAACCCATCCTGAAATTAGGCTAGCTTAGGTTTTCCATTTTGATGATTTAGTTTCCTTTTTTCAGTTAACTTAGCTAGGGTATGTATGCTCATTGGCCCCCTTTTATTTCTGTCCCCATTTGTTTTTTCTTTAAGTTTAATTCCCCATCCCCTCCCTCGTTAGGTGGTCAGTGATGTCAGTTCGCTGGTGGATGCGGGCGCCTTTTTTTTTTTTTTTTGTTTTTTCATATTTGTTGTTGTGTCTGAATGAGTGCATGTCAGTGTGAGTGATTGGGATGAATGAATGGTTTATACTATTATAGTCCCGCATTGATTTCGCCAGTGAAGTGATGTTTCTGTCACATTTAGGAAACTGTGGGGGTTTTATTGCTAATCTTATTTTCTTTAGTTTCTTGTAAATAGTTTTTGTATGCATATTGTAAATACTCATTGGGGTTAATTTTTAGAATTGTTGTTTTATTCCCCTCCCCACAGACCACGAATTGTAAATATGGGGACTAGTTAGTATTTTCATAGAGACAAAAGAGGTATTATGGTGGTTGTAGTAAGAAAGGTACGAATGAATGTGTTGTTTTGGTGTAAGGAATATTGTTTAAACGTTTGGGTCAGTGCTTGACTAGCTAAGTTATAGTTAAGACAGAAGAAGACCGTCCTTTCCCCAATCCCTTTTTTCGCCTTGTGCCACATTTCTGTATTATAAACAGAATAAATATCGCTTTCCTCTTTGGTACCTCAACTGCATTAATTTAAGCATAGCACTAGATTGGCAAGTTGGTTTTGCTATTTTACTGTTGAAATAGCTACACATGTAAGTCAAAAATTAACTGTACTTTTTCCATAACATATCTTTGTGTCACAATGCCTTCTTCTGCCTGTTTATAGTTGGTACTATTGTGGTCATGTGATCAAAGTTTGAACTTGATCATGACAATTTCCTTACTGCTGGCACAATATAAACATGGCTGCTCCACTAGCAGTGTGCACCAAGGAGGAACAAAGCGAAGTGATCTGATTTTTCTGGTTGGAAAATGTGTGTCAGGGCTGAAATTCATTGGAGTCTTTTAAGACAATACACCAACAGTGCGCTACTGCATAGAAGTGTCTCTACGAGTATATCAAGAAGTTTAAAAGTGGCCAGACAAGCATGATGCATGAAGAAGGAGCAGGATGCTCGTTAATCTCTGGCACTGATGAGAAGATTCAGCAATCTCAAGAGAGGGTAATAAGGGACCATCAAGTTATCAATGTGGTAGCATGTTCTCATCAGATTCAAAACACTGCTTTTTGTTCCTCTTTGGTGCACACTGTGAGTGGAGTGGTCATGTTTGCACTGTAACAGCAACAAGACAAATTGGCATGATCAAGCTCAAACTTCAATCACATGACCATAGAATTAGCTATAACTTATATTCTAATAGTTCTTGAATCTGGAACTCTTTTCCAGCCTCTTGCTTCCTTGTCACCTATGATCTTCAACAATTTAAATGCAATGTCAATCACTATCTCCCTGAAACCTGTTTTTTTTATTGTCCTTCCTCATTCTCTATCATTCTCAGTAACCCCTTTTGTTTTACTGGCATTGTCATCTTGCTTGGAGTGAAATGTTTAAAAAAAAATAGGATAAGTTCCATGAGGTCTGGGGTGAACTTTAGACCCAGTAGACGTTGAAAGCATGGGTTAAGTGTCTTACCATTCATCATGACTAGCATCTATTTGGTGCTGTAAGGTGATAATGAAATAATACTTTCTTGGTTTTTGATGTATTGAAAGTTACAAGCTAGTTAGTTGAGCTGTTAGAGATCAATCAGAGGAGAGATCAGATCTAAGGCTCATAACATGTTTTTTTTTTAGGTACTGCCATAAAATGTGGGATCATCTGCTGAGATGTTTACTAATAATCTGAGAATGATCCTAAGCAGATTTGTTTAAAATTATCAGAAAAAGAGTAGGATGTTGGTTTAAGAATTTGATGCCAGAAGTCATTTGAAAAATCAAGAATTCTACTGTTTGTAAACTAATTATCTCTGTCTTCTGTCCCATTGTAAGATATTTTTAAATGTCTACTCACTGGTAGTCAAAAAAGAAGACAGTGGAAAGACTGAATAATTATACCTACCAGTGTGGTAGCAGAAAGCTGATACCCTTATTATCAACCTTGATAAGGTAAAATTTGGCAACACATTTCCTACAAAAGTAAAAGTGAAATTTTTTTTTTTTTTATCAGTTTGAGATTATATGAACCTATAAGGATTATCTTGACATTATTCAAGTGAATTCACTCATAGCAAAGTTTCAATTCCTCTGTTGGCTGGTGCTGAATAAGGTACCCCCACCTCAAAGCATTGTTAAAAAGATTTGATTGTGAAAGTTATAATGAGTTTCTAGATGACCTGTTGACAATAGCTAATTTTTATTAAGAAACTAGCACACATAAATTGTCGTAGATAAGCTTATAAAAAAAAAAAGACACGCTTTCTATTTTGTCGTTGAAGTATGACTTTTTTTGTTACAATTCTTTATCTGCAGGTTTTAGATCAGGCATGTTTTACCTTTTCTTCTTCTCTTTCTTCTTCTCATTCTTTGCCTCCTCCCTCTTCTTCTACTTCACCGTCTCATTCTTCTTCTACTTCTTTTCTCCTCCTTATTTCCATTCTTCTTCTTGTTTTTCTCCTTATTTCCATTCTTCTTCTCGTTCTCCTCTTTATTTCCATTCTTCTTCTCTTTCTCCTTCTCTTTCTTTTTCTCCTTCTCTTTCTTTTTCTCCTTCTCTTTCTCCTTCTCTTTCTCCTTCTCCTTCTCCTTCTCCTTCTCTTTCTCCTTCTCTTTCTCTTTCTCCTTCTCTTTCTCCTTCTCTTTCTCTTTCTTCTTCTTCTCATTCTTACTCTATAAGCAATTACTTGGTATTTTGTATTTTTTTTTTTTTTTTTTTTGTAATGTTTCAAATTTTTTTGTCATTTACATTTTTTTGTGTTTTTTTTTTTTTTTGCACTTACATTTTTGTTTTGCAACTTTGCTTTTTCTTTTTCATCTTTTTAGTTGTTTATATTTGAGTCTATAAGCATTTACTTGCTTTGGGGATAGGTAAATATTGGTCGCCTATACTTGAGTCTATAAGCATTTACTTGCTTTGGGAATAGGTAAATATTGGTCGCCTATACTTGAGTCTATAAGCATTTATTTTGTTCAGAAAGCGGTAAATATTGGTCATTTACATTGTAGCCTGTAAATCTTGAATTGGTAGCCGGGTCATTTAGCAAGTAAAGTGCTTTACTCTTCATCAGTGGATGCAAATAGAGTTGTAAGTTCAAACTCCTCGCCAATGATTGATGGAATAGATTAGTTGAATTTACAACATAACAAACACCTGTTGGTTTATTTAATATTAAAATCAGTCATCATCATCTTCTTCTTATCATCATCATCATCATCAATTGTCTTATTATTATTATTATTATTATTATTATTATACCTAAGGCTATAAGCATTTGCTTAGTTCAGGGATAGGTAAATATTGATTATTTATATTTTCATCTGTAAGCATTTACTTGCTCCAGGGATAGGTAGGTGCAGTGACAGAGTGTGGGGGTGGGGGGCAGCTGGGACAAATGTGTCAGGCTTTGAAACATGAGGAAGCTCAAGAAAATATCTTTCTTCTTTACAAAAAGCAGAAAGCAAAATTATGAATCAGTATTTTATTAAAAAAAAGTCCAAAGACTAAAACCAGTTCCAAGGCTGCTTAAAAGTAAATTTTTCGAACTTTCATTGGAGCAAAATGTGCAATGAGTTCCTCAAAGTCTAATTCACTTGCCAAATTACACTCGATCACAAGAATTGTCAATTTGATAAGGCGATCTTGAAGCATTTTTGTGTGTTGCTTGTTCTTTATTCATTTTAAGTGATTAAAAGAGTGCTTTCTACAAAGTTTTGGGAATGTCAAGTGTCGTATTATTAGAATGACATGAATAAATATTTGTCTCAAAAAATACAAATAAAGACATTAATAGAAAAATGATATTTAATATATCACAACCTTACCAGACGAACATACAATCTTGTAAGACACGCTAGATCGAGGTTGTTTGTCCCAGTATCTCCTTTTCTGGCTGGGGAGGCCTCAAAATAAACCAAGTGTCAGACCTCAGAAATTCTCTCCCTGTTACTGGGTAGGTGGCCACTTTTGGGGTCAATCTTAACCTTCCAGCATATTCTAGGCCCTGTTGAGGATGTCATCTTGCTGAAACATTTATAAAAAAAAAACCCACACACACCAATCTGTAGTTTCACCCTCATATGCAGCACCTCAATATAGACATTGATCTTGAGCCTCTGCTGGAAGATATGGGAGAGTATAACAGCCCTTCTTTTTCATGACATTCACGACTGTCACAATGTAAGGGAACTTGATATGTATCTCTGAGGATACTTCTGTGGGGTCTGTACACACCCCCTTACCAGTTATTTTCTTTAGAGGAAGACCAGAGCATGTTAGCCTCCTTGGGGTGTTTAGGCTTTTTTAACAAAGCACTTAGATCACATGATTTTTCTGGGTCCTGTCAGCAGAATTACTTTGTGCTCATCAAATAGGACTTGTGTAATATATTAGATACAATTCATGCATTTTCCATGAGCTTTAGTTTAAATAAATGCAAATGTTGGGAACTACTTAAGAGTTCTTGTGTATTTTTTAAAGCTTATATAATGTGTAAACATACAACAGTATTTGATCAGCTTTTTACTGACTGGAAAATGAAACACCATTTTGCATCTCATTCATGTCAGTGTTCACAACATTTGGGAAAGGCTGCGACATGCTCGCAAAAGAGAAAAAAGTGAAATTAAATGTGGTAGTGATAAATGAGGACTCAAAACACTGTCTTCGATATATTTCATGGTTTATTCAGAGATTCCCTTGTATAGTCTAGCTAGGAAGGTAGGAGACATATGTGGACAACTTCTCACATCACTCGCTAACAGATCAGCTTTTCCTTGTCATGAGACTTTCCCAATCTTTGGGCACACCTCACTAGGTAGGAAGTGATGTCTGAATGATGAAAGACGGCAAGTGCCACCCCCACCTCCTGTTGTATGTTTACAAAAGTCAAGAAAACCATATTATATTGGATCACCAGCTCCAGTATAATTAGAGGAAATTACAGAATTAACTCATCAATTAGGCCAGTTCTGGGTGTGTTCCTTGGTGACAGGTTTATCATCCCACATACAATACAGGAATTGGTGAGCTCTTTGAGAAAAAAAATTACAACATCAATGGAGTCAAAACATCTGACAAACACTTTGAAGTGAGACTCCTTCTAGGAAGTTGAAAACAAAGACTCAGGATGACCTGAAAAGAAAAGTCACCGTGTCCTGATTATATTTAAACAGGAGGAGTGGTTGAATGTACAACATGCCAGACAGTGAAGCATTACATAATTGAATGTGGCAATTTTTGTCTCACAGTGAAAGGGATTTCATATATATATATATATATATATATATATATATATATATATATATATATATATATATATATGAAATCCTTCTACTGTGAGATGAAGATTGCCATTATAGTTTTATGTCCATTTATTCTTATAAATTTTTTTTTTAAAAACAACCAATAATCCCCTTTATGTTTAATATAAAATATAAATCTCATCTATTTTAAATAAAAATTTTTTTTATAGTTTTAAGTCTATCCATTTTAATAAATATTTTTTTAAATACCATTAATCCCTGTTTATTTTAAATATAAATACTGTCTATTTACATTCTCTCTCTCTCTCTCTCTCTCTCTATATATATATATATATATATATATAATGAAGAAATATGGTTTTAAGGTGTGCTATATTTATGGAATAAAGTGTTCAATATCAGAGAGTGTATGTAAATATAAAGGTGAACATTCAGAGGCGACAGGATGTTTCATGAAACGAGGGTTGACTTCAATGTTCACTTTTATAAATATATATATATATATATATATATATATAGGCAGAAATCCTTCTTTCATGCACATTTCATTGAATATGACAGATAAGGTGCTTTTATTTATTTTTTTTATACAATTTCCCATGCAATCTAATATTTTTTCTTTTCAGATGATAAATTATATAAAAACTGTTTGAATGTTCTTTTTTATATAATTTATCATCTGTAAAGAAAAAAATTATTAGATTGCATGAGAAATTGTATAAAAAACTAAATAAAAGCACCTTGTCTGTCATATTCAATGAAATGTGAATGCACATATATATATATAATGTATATTATTTTAATACCTGTACTTGAGCAGTGTGAAAAACAACAGATAATACAATTTGTAAATAAAAAAAATATATTTTAACAAACCGATATCATGGAAGAAATATTCAGTAAAAAAAGAAAAGTCTAAAAACATTCATGTTGGTCGGAAATAATCAATCAGCACTGCAATGCCTAGTCAAAAGAAAAAACACCAACCAAGTAAATTAAGTAAAAACATAAAAGTGCTCAATACACAAAGTAGAGCAAAATCTAAAAACCTAGTGAGCCAGAACCTACCTATCACTACTAAGTTTCACCTAATGGATCTTCAGGGTACTACTGCTTTTTTTTTTTTTTTTTTTTTTACTTATATATATATATATATATATAGTGTATATTTAGGCAGCATATTTTCATTCAAACAGGTTTGGTTAAATAAATGTTTTGAATTCACAGAAACACATCTACATACTGACAAACAACTTAAACCCTGAAGATGGCCTCAGATGAGATTGAAAGTTCTTGAGAAAATAATTATTTAAAAGAAAATTTTGGTATTTTTCTAACTCAATTTCTTAAGTCTACCAAAAATTAATCTGTGAACTTGAATTAATGAACACCATCACTTGAGAAGACACAAGAAGTATTGAAACAAAAGCACTATAAAATGGAATAAATAATATTTTTTTATATATATATATATATATATATATATATATATATATATATATATATATATATATATATATATATATATATATATATATATATATATATGTCTATTTCAGCAGCATATCTTCATTCAAGCATGTTTTATAGAATAATATAGACATTTTGTGCCTACTTATATTCCTTAATCAGTTTCTTGATGTTAAGATGAAATTTATTAAGGAAGACACTGTAGTTATTTCTAACCCAAGTACTTTAAATCTTTTCCAAGATAATCTTCAAGGGTAAATTACAATGGATATACTTAAAAATTCTAAAATAACTTAACAGAGCATATTCGCACGTGTTTTTAAAAACATCACCATGACAATGGAATGCAGATTTTATCACAGTTAAAATAAGTTTGCCTTTGTAATTTGCCCCTGAAGATGATCTTAGAAAAGGTCAAAAGTACTTGGGTTATAAAAAAAAAAAAAAAAACTACAGCACCTTCCTTCATGAATTTTATCTTGAAATTGATTATACAACTGGAAAGGATCAGTCTAAAAATAAGTACACAATATGTCTAAATTATTCAATAAAGCATGTTTGAATATATATAAAACTTTATTTTTAGTGGATAACTTCTATTTGAATAAACATTGTTGTCTACCAGCATGAATATTTGAGAAATCTTATTAGAATACATTATTAGAATATATATATATATATATATATATATATATATATAAAAAATAAAAAAAAAACAAAGGAAAACTACAGACAAAAGTTCATTTTCTCCATCACGACATTCATTTCTGTAGTTTACTGCTACCAGCAAGCAGAAACTTTTTTTCTCCTGATGATGGCCATGTTGGTCGAAACTAGTCGATGAATCTAAATGAAATAATAATAAAAATGAAAGAATATTAATATACAACCCAGTGTGTCTGAAGATTTTAATTTTTTAATATTTTTTTATTTTTCAAAATATATATATCTTATTAGAATATATAAGATGATGAAACCATATATACTAGCGTACCATGCTACTTTTGAAGACCCTAAATTTGAAGCTAATTTTAAGAGGGTCACATCATACATGAGATATAAAAGTAGCATATGTACTGCTGGCCCTGGCTATACCATTTAACAAACTATATATCCATTTACTGTAGTCAAATTAGCTTCAAATTAGGTCTTCAAAGGTTGTATGATACGCAAGTACATATAGTATATAAATTTTTATATATCAAAAAAAATATTGAGGGAAAAATATATGACAAAGTGGAAAAAAGTTTTCATGTGATGTGTTTTGTTGTTCAAGTTTTCATTAGACTAAATTTGTTTATGTTGGGATAACTACACATGCGAATGAATGAGGGGTGATGGGAATTTTAAATTTTAATTTTTTTTTTTTATATATAATCTAGCCAATTTCATTTAGATTCTTTTTCTTTTTGTTTCCATCATTTTTGTTATTAGCTATTCCACATTGTGAATAGAGAAAATCTGGAAGGAATGATGAAATTTTGTAAGAGTCAGAGTGCAAATTTACTGTGGACAATCTTGCAATCAAGGCACTCTCTAAACATTTTCATCTTAATGAATTGTTTTCTTCTTTGATCAGAGTAACATTTTTTATGTGAAAACTGTGGTCAGTCTTGTTATGGTGACCATCTAATTTAATGTGTTTTGTAAAATGTCCCTCTTGTGTTCATATAATCTTTCATTTAGATTCCTTGAGGTTTCTCCAATGTATTTTTTGTGACAATTATTACAGGTAATAAAGCAAATTTCCAAGTTTTTAGCTTATTGTTTTGTCTGGTATTGACCAAGTCTTTTATTGTTTTAGATGGAGTATTAACAAATTTTACACAAAAGCTTTTGTTCCACTTAGTCATAAATTTCCTTCCATCTTAAATTATGCCTTTATTTACCTGGAACAATAATAAATAAGAAAGAAAAATTAAGGAAACCACTCGTTATCCAAAATATAAAAGATTGTTCTTCTAAGAACCACTCACCTACTTAGAAAAATTCTCTTAATGTAATATGCTCAATAACTTTTTTAATAAAACATTTCCTTTACCTCAGGTCCCACGTAAAGGACTTTGTAAAGGATTGTATTAAACAACAAATAAATAATAATCATTATTTCAAAAGTGTATTGAAGAGAATCCATCTAAAAATACTGCTTGTTTTCTATATCATTTCTATAAATACTTTCATGGTAATTGTTCTCTATGGACTTTATGAATTTAAGTGCAGTACTAGATTGGCAATTAGGTCTCATCATTTTACAGTTGAAATGGCTAGATATAACCATACATTCTATGCTAACAGTTTCTTCTTACTTGTGGAACTCTCTTCCAGCTTCTTGCTTCCCAGCCAACTATGACCTTCAAAAATTTAAATGCAATGTCAATCGTTATCTTCTGTCTTCTTAATTCTTGTTCTTTTATTGTCCTCTCTCCTTAATAGTAGTTTTTCTCGTATTCTCTAACACTCAGTAATCCTTTTGCATCCTAGTGGCTTTATTGCCTTGCTTGGGGTGAAATGATTAAAGAGAAAATGAAACTACTTGAATAGACTGTTCCACTCATAAAAATTAGGGAAAATATTTGGATAAATAATTTTTGTTCATTAACATTCTTGCATTGTATCCTGTCAAGTGCTTTTGGATACTCTATAAAACATAGTAATGTGTCCTTCTGCTTTTGTATTGCTCTTAATTCTTGTTCTTTTATTGTTCTCTCTCCTTAATAGTGTTTTTTTTTCTCATATTCTTTAACACTCAGTAAATCCTTGTATCCTAATGGTTTTATTGCCTTTCTTGGGGTGAAATGATTAAAAAAAAAAAAAAAGAAAGAAAAAGAAACTCCTTGAATAGATTGTGCCACTCATAAAATTTAGTGAAAATGTTTGGAGAAATAATTTTTTTAGCATTCTTTAGATGTTTTATTGTTTTGGATGTGGTAGTAAAAAATTTTATGTTGATTTTCAAGGAAACTAAAGGTGGCAAATGCTGTGACATTTAAAGTTTTGAAGACCGTAGTTGACAGAAAAGCAAGAAGTCAGTAAAAAGTTCCATAGGTGAGAGAAGAAAATATTAGAATAGAACTTACGGTTGCATCTAGCAATTTCAACAATAAAACGCTAGGACCTAATTGATAATCTAGTACTGCTCTTAAATTCATGAAGTCAAGGTATCAAAGAGGAAAGCTCATCAGAACAATTGCCATGAAAATATGTATAGAAAAGTCAAAGGTAAGCCACATTATGGTGATTAGAAAGTAAATGAAGCTAAGATGCCAGCTTAGGACTGATAACATTGCAGATTCTGTTTGGATTTTATCAAGAATCTCTATGGTTTACTCACATTGTCATTTTGAAGTTTACCTCTGTTCAACTTAGGCAAATATATTTTATTGTTAAAAATCAGAGATTTCTCCAATTTCTTACCATGCCACCTACCTACATGTTATCTATGTAAACAAAGAAAGTCATGAAAATTAAAATCTTCATTGTATTTGCTACACAGTAATTCAAACTTACAACTTTACAAAAGCCAACAGCCAACTTGATACATTTTTTTTCACTGTAAAAATCCAGGAAGTTAATTTCTAAACTCCTAAATGAAATGTGACTTTTGACCTTATCAGTTGACTGCAATGCAGGTTTCATTTATTTGTGTCAAAGCAGACAGATAAAATATTTCCATGTCATCCAATGGCGTGAAAAAAATAAAAAAAAACAGACAATTTGATATAGCATGCTTGAAAGCTAATTTGCTGTAGGTTAGCTTTTATCTGTTACCTGAGAAAACACTGAGAAGCTGTGATACTGAGAAACAGTCGGTCTGTGGATGACGATATATATATATATATATTATCTCTTTAAATGTTATTTTTATTGGATATTCATATTTGGGTAGATTTTCTGTTTATTTATTAAACAGTATATTTATTTACATATACTGGCCTGAATGTTCAAGAAATATACACTGAATAAGATAAGTGATAAAAATCTGTTGGATTGATAAAGTATATATATATATGTGTGTGTGTGTGTGTATTACACTGAAACATTCATGCAAAAAGTAAATTTGTAAAGTTCATGAGATAAAATGGTGAATTCACTTCGCTAACTAAATTTTTAAAATTCATTAACGCACTAACCACTCGATAAATGTTCTGATCGTTGTTTTTTAAAATTATAAACTGTATTAGGTCTTCCTTATATATGCAAGTACTTTCTTATCAGGCATAGAAACTATTTTCTTTTTGGTAAAATTCAGGTAACAACCGAGACAAAAAAAAATATAAAGCAAATTGAAATACGTTTTTTCTTTTAAGTATGTTATTGATAACAGATACAAACTTGTGGAGTATGCAGTCACAACAGTAAGGTTGAGTGTACTTGAAGAAGAAAATAACAGTCTGATAAGTGTAAATAATGCAAGTAATCATTGCAGGGATATAGACAGATATCTGTTAAACTATTATTTAACAAATGTAAAGTCAGTCATTATTTTCTTCTGTCTTCTTAATTCATGTTCTTTTATTGTAACCTCCCATTAAGTTTTTTTTTCTTTTTGTATTTTGTGGTATTCTCTCAGACTCAGTAATCCCTTAGTGGCTTTATTGCCTTACTTAGGGTGAAATGATTAAAAAAATTGCAGAAGATAAAAAGGTGATTTTTGTTTTATCTGTTTCATGAATTATTTTTCTTTGGAGATTTCTAATAAAATAAAATTGTCAAAATTTCAAGGTAAACAAACAATTAACAAGTTTAGTCACAATCAAGAACTGTTGTTTTACTTTTTTTTTTTTTTTTTTTTTTTTTTTTTTTCTGAAGAGTTCAAAAAGCTATGAAACTTAAACAATCCATTGATATTTATGCGTTTGGTGTGAGTGTGTCCTGGTGATCTCATTAACAGCATTTACTTTTTGTTTTTTAGTGAAATGTGGAAATTGTAATACCAATGTGAAATATTTATTCCTGATTATTTTAATATATATAATTTCTTTTTCTTTTTTTTTCTTTTCTAGGAGCCAATTCAGAAAAACCAAGAATGGAATTATTCAATGCCAAGCTTTCTATCGTTCATTCAGCCAGCGACAGCGCTACAAACAGGTAAGTGAAAATGATTTTTAACAGCATTTATTTTTCATTGTTTGAAAGTAAAAGATCTCAGCATGAGTATGTGGAATTTGAATTAGGAAAAAAAAGAGGAAGAAAAAGCGTTCATGCTTTCCTGTAATTTCTCGGTCAAATGCCCAGGTTTTTAAGAAGTACAATGGGATCAAAAAAGCAAAGAAAAGGACTGGCAAGAAAAGAAATACACACACATTTTATATATATATATATATATATATATAATATATATTTTGAACAATAAGAAAAATAAAAAATAAAAAATTAAAATCATTAGACACACTGGGTTGTAGATTAATATTCTTTCGTTTTTTTATTATTATTATTCCATTTAGATTCCTCGACTAGTTTCGACCGAAATGGCCATCATCGGGAGGAGAAATTAAATATTTCTGCTTGCTGTTAGCAGTGAACTACAGAAATGAATGTCTTTTGTTGGAGAAAATGAACTTTTGTCTGTAGTTTTCATTTGTTTTTTTTATTTTTTTATCTTTTTCACATGAATCTTTTAACATTCCTTGTGTTGGTCAAACAGTCTCTTTTAAGTTGTTATTTGAGATAAGAACTGGATAGATACATTTTATCCTGAATTCTCTGGTCAGTTTGACAGTTTTATTGGACCTGGTGAGGGGATGTGTGTGTGTTATTTGGTTCTTAGGGAGTGAGTGAGTATGATATGTGTAAGTGTGTGTATTGCTGTAGGTGTGTGTATTGCTGTAGGTGTGTGTTATCATTTGGCTCATTAGGGAGTGAGTGAGTATGGTGTGTGTATGTGTGTATAATCGTGTGAGTGAGTGTATAAGTGTGAGGCCTCCATTCTTCCGTAAGCATGTCTGTCTCGTGTGGGTAGGTTTTGATTTGTTGATTGTTACTATTATATATTGTTAAATTTATGATTTAGCCCGGCTGGGTATTGTGTTTTTAGACGTTGTATCCACTTATTTTCATGGGACTCTAAAATCTTTCTAATGTTATCTGCTCTGAACTTTTCTATTCTCTCAATTATAGTGAATCTGGCATGGGTTTTGAAATCGTGTTTTTCTAGGCGGAAATGTTATTCTACAGGTAATAACTGTTCATAGGGAGTCGATTTAATTAAACGATAATTATTAATTCTGTAGTTAAAGGGCCATTCAGATTTTCCTACATATTGTTTCTGGCATAGTGTGCATTCTAGGAGGTAAATTATGTTTTGACTTCTACAGTTAGAATCGTGGTAGATTTTGAAAGTAGATTTAGTGATTGAGCTAGTGAATGAATTCGTGTTTTTAATATGGTTGCAACATAAACTTCTTTTGTTGTTACATGGTTGGGAAAATCCTGTTGTTTTTGTTCTCAGTTCCTTATGGATTACCTTGTCCCCTGAAATGTAGTTACTACCTATGATTTCTTTTAGGTTATTAACACCCAACACCCGCCTACCCAACTTAAACAATTCGCCCTAGCTGTTACCATGGAAATTTTGATTTCAATTTTTAAAACACGTAAATTTCAGAAACACGTTATTCCAAAAAGAATTTCGCTTGAGGATGAAACAGAGCTTATTTTAACTCAATTTGATTTAAATAATTATATTGAAGTTTTCGGCTCTTGTTTTTGAAACATGGGACTTCTTATGTCATGGAATTTGGAATAAATATTTTAATATATAATATATATATATATATATATATATATATATATATATATATATATATATATTATATATATATATATATATATATATATATATATATATATATATATATATATATATATATATATATATATATATATATATATATATATATATATATATATATATATATATATATATATATATATATATATATATATATATATATATATATATATATATATATATATATATATATATATATATATATATATATATATATATATATATATATATATATATATATATATATATATATATATATATATTATATATACACACACACACACACACAAGTATAGGATTGGTATATACGGAATAAATCCCAATAACCCCAAAATACTATTCTTAAAAGAGTGCTAAATACAGATTAAAGCAAATATAATTCCTTTGAAAATTATAACATAAATATGTTATGAAATCATTTATATATGTAAATATGTTATAAAATCACTACAAAAATAGCATTTTTTTTAAGTACCTAATAATACTAAACTAAAAATTTAAGGATTAAAATTTTATTGAATTTAACCTTGTTTTACTTAAAATGATGCTTGTGTAGTAAATGTTAGAAACTTACAAATAAATTTTGTGATGTGTATGGACATCTGTATTTGCAAGCATCAGCACATTGATATACATGAAAAAAAAATTCAAAAATCTTTTTAAAATACTGAGCGGGTAGCTGAATTGTAGTAAGCTTTTCTAATTAATAACAATAATTCCTTTGATATACAGAAATGATTTCTTTTTTTCCAGGAAAAAGTGAAAATACAACAAGAGAAAGAAAATAAAAAACGTGAATTGCTTAAGAAGAAACAGGCAAGAGAAAAAATGGAAAGAGAGCAACAGGTTCGTTTGAATTTCTTGCCTTTTATTCCCTTCAGCAAGTACCATATATATACTCATGTATATGACCCCCCTCCCCAATTCCCTGACTATTTTATGCCTGAGAAATAAGTAAGAATCCAAACCTTGTGTATAATCTGATGCAGTTAATGAAGACATGATGTTCAGATGGCACAGTTTTGTAAATTTCCACAAGTGGAGAAGATATTTATGAAGTTTTAATATTTTGAAGTGTCATTTAGGATACAGTTCACAACTTCATGTTTTTTTTTCTATTTCATCTGTTTTATAAAGTTTCAACAAGTTTCTCAAATTTTTATTTAATTTTTTTCCACAGAAAATAGCACCATCTTCTGAATGTAAAATAAAAATATTCTATAAAAGGCTCTCAAATAGTTCACGAAAATAAAACGTTACTGTTATAGTGAAACACACCTATTCTATTGTTAATAGACTCTCCCACCTATAGTAAGTAGGAGTAGTAGCAGTCAGCTCAGTGAGTTGGTGAGTCAGTCGATGTCGGACGACCGTTAGTCGGATATTAAAGTTATCAGCAACCACAACTAGATTGCTGCATCATTACCTATTATATCAAGTTCTTAACGTTTTGTACGTCGAACCTTTTTAGGACCGACTTAGTGAAATAAAAGCCTCCACTGTGAAACTACTCTATAACAGTTACCAACAAAAACAAATTTATAAACAATTATATTGGTCATACAACCACTTATCAAGACAGCCGACTCTGCATTTACCCATTTTGATACACAATATACTTGTTGAGAATACAAAAGTGATACACACCTTCAACTGAAACTGTGTCTAAAAGTAATTGGAGCCCTTATCATAAAAAAATACTGTTAACATCAACTATGAATATGACTACAATGTACTGGCTGTATTCAGGAATTAAAAAGATGTATACCTTTCAGTAACTTATACACTATTTACATTAGCACAGTTTGATAATGGCTATTAGATTACCTGAAAGTTACCACATACACTTCAAAAATTTAATTTCTCAATAAAAAAATTTAACTTTGTCAGTCATTTAAATGAAACACCTGCATGCATGCATGCATATGCGCACACACACATACTGTAAATACTTTGTCTAAAAGCCAGTTTGAATCGAAGATGATTCCTGCTATTTTATATCTGAGAAACGGACGAAAAACAAACCCCAAGTATAAGCCAATGCACCTAATCAATGAATGATGCTCAGATTTTGCGTATTTTTAAATTCCCACAATTAAAGAATGTTTTTATAAAATTTTAATAATTTGATATCTAAAATGTTTTTAAGTATCATTTACAGTCTAATTTATGCCTCATCCCATTACACAATGATTTGATTTGATTTTTTACTATTTTATTTGTTTTATGAAGTTTCAACAGGTTTCTCAAATGTTTGTTTACTTCCTTTTCGCAGACAATAATAGCACCATCTTAAGGTAACAGGATTTTCTGTCTGAATTTCTGGGATGAGAAGTTATTATTTATGTTATTTATATTTGGGCTATTGTCCTCATCTTTGTTGTTATCACAATGTTTCAGCCATTGTACCTACTGGCCTTCATCAGGTGAATATCAACCCAGGTAAGCTACAGGAAGTGCAGTCAAACAGCATCAGCAGGCAGATTAGGTTTAAGACTCCAAGTTCTCCACAGAGAATTGTCCCGCAGGACAATGGCCGAGTAGATTAAAGCATTGGTTTGTGTATTTGGTGAGTTCAATCCCAGGGCTGGGAATTGTGTACTTGGTTTTTTTTTTTTTTTTTTTTTTTAAGGGCATATCAACACCTCATGGGTCATTTAATGCTGAAATTTAATTTTCTTGGGAGCTTTGTCAATTTTTTTTTCTTTAAATCTATTGCTGGTAATTTTTTTTTACTATGAAAATGTATTGCTGGGATTTTTTTTTTTTTTTAATAATAGTGTTTTAACCAGAGTTTGGGAGTTAACTATTTGCCCATAGCAGGTAGCACCCTAACAGGTGCTATCATCCTGGGGCAGGGATGACCTGTGAACAACACCAATTAAGAGGTGGTTTCACACTCCTTAAAACCTCCCAATCGTAGGCCATGCTGCCGGATTGTGTACTTTGACTTGGTGGAAACGGGGGAACAATAACTGAGCAGTCCTAAAAATAAGAACGGACAAGTAAGATAGTACTAAGCATCCATTTATCTCATGTGATACGGGTAGTGACCTGTTTAATACAAATTTAATCCTTTTATGAACAGTGTCTGGAGTGGCTTAACAGTCCAATCTTTGCATGGCACTCTCTTCTTCAGGTGTGGCAGACAAAGCTGGAATGTGGAATGAAAGTTTGAGATTTCTCTTTCTTGTCTTCTGATCTTCAACAGTTGGTTCCACTTTCAGAGTCAATACTTGTAAGTTTCAGGTCCCTCTTGAAAACATCCTTGAAACATAATGTAGGTCAGCCTATCAGACAATGTCCCGTCGTCAACACATTGTACATGATGTCTTTTGGTAAATGGCCATCATTCATTCGATGTACATGACCCAGACATCAAAGATAACACTGACAAAGGAGAATTAACAATGATGAGGATGGGAAATCTTACAATATCCACATACAATTGAGTCTGAAATGAAAAATGTGGGAAAAAAATATGAATCCCTTGTGGAACCTCTTTAATCATTGTCCTTTTGACCTTTCTATATTTGGTCGGAACTCCATTGACAATCCCATTCCACACTGTTCAGTCCTGTATTGATGTCCCCAGATCCACAATGTCCAACCTTGTCTCAAGTTATGGTGTCATGAAAAGACACTTCCAGAAGGATGCCATAGAAGTAAAGATGAGACAGTTTCCCTGTCTGTTCAGTGACAGTGGCTGACAAACTGTAATCATTTTTATTTGAGCTTAAGAGAGATTGGCCTCAGTTCTTTGTAAATTGTGTTAAGTGTTGTATGGAATGTCCAACTGATGTTCTGGGTTTTTCTAAGTAGATTTGTAGATGTTCCATCCAGTCATCTTTTAAGACGAACACATAATGTCCAAATTTCTGATCCATACAGTAGGACTGGTTCGATCAATGTTTGAAGGGTTTGGACTTTTAAGAAGGATGGAAGGTTTGAGTGCCAAATCTTGTCAAATTTGTTACACGCATCCCATACAAGAGCTTTGCGGATGTTGAAGACTTTTTGGGAATCTATAATGTGAGATCCAAGATATTTGAAGTCCTCAACTCTTTTGATGAATGTAATATTGAGTGACTTCAACTCAGATGGTTCAGGAGAGGTTGTGATATACAAAATTACACATTTAAATGGTTAACTTAACGTAAGTTATATATTAATATCAAAGGGGTAGAGGAGATTACATGGAACCTTAAAGTGGTCTGTTTATTTAAAATATATATATACATACATACATGTTTATAGTATTATGATCATAACTACTGGTAGTTACTATAGTGATTTTATAACTAAAAAATAATCCCTTCCAGTCTACAGACAATCGGCTTTAACAGACCCCCCCCATTAGTCTGTTGGTGAGAGGTTTTTCTGTATTCTGTCCTACTTACATTGCAATAAAGACCTACTTGGTTCACTGCTTGCTTGATTTCAGCAAGAATTCGGCATCCTTGATATATTGAGAAATTAATGCAAGATCATCAGCAAAGTCAAGGTCAGTCAAGTGTTGTGGAGGATACTGACTACTCTGGCAAGGTTTCAAAAGGAGTCCTTTTTCCTCCATGTTGTTGAGAGAAATATGCAGAACATAGTCAAGAACAAGTATAAACAGAAAAGCAGCAAGTGTGTCACCTTGTAGAACACCTGCTTTAACTTCAAAGGAATCAGTTTTTCCATTAGGTGATAGAATGGTTAGAATGGTGGCAGTGGTGTTTCTGTACAGAGTTCTAAATGCCTCAGCAAATTTGAAGTCTTTTTGGAACCTACAAGGAAGCAGGTGGTTTGAATTCAGAGTTTTCTTCTAGACTGGCTGCCACTTGTGTCAGAAAACAAGGAAAAACAAAAACTCCTTCTTGCGAACCAAAAAATGAACGCCTTCTTGCAAACCTGAAACGACCGCCTTCTTGCAAACATGAAAGAAAAGCCTTCTCTTCTGAATGAACACTTTACGACAACAAACAAGCAAAATGGCACCCAAGACTGCTGCCGACGCACGACCGACCACAACGGCTTTTGTCATCCAAAAAAAGACACCAAACGACTCACGCGTCTTCTTGTAGTCCTCAGTCGAATCCATTATGGTACTCCAAGGTGTGCCTGGTGAAAACACACACATGCAGTCCGAGGACGCTTCCACGCATGCTCGTTACATGACTCAAGGCTATAGGACCCAGTCTGCCATGCTATTTTACCCATAACTTTGGGGAATAAGAGATGGATTCATACCTATCCCAAGGGTATTAGCATGTAAGTAAATGTAATGAACTTGACTGGAATTCAAACTCTGCACTCCTATGCCTCAGTCCGGGCAGGTAACCATTACTCCACCGAGCCTAAACAGGTTCTGATGTTTTTAATCATTATATTTCGGTATTACCAATTTACAGTAATATGTTTTTGTTACTCCTGTGAAAATATTTCTTTGCTATCTCTATTGTTTAGCCATCTATCTTTGGGGCTGGTTCTTCTTCCGACACACGGCATAATTTCTTACTTTCCATGAATATCTGTCTATATTTCTGAGATGAGGCATTGTAACTATTTACGCGATTTACATTGCTCAGACTATTGTCCTCATCTCTGTTATCATATCCACGATGAACATAATCCAGTGACTTGACCCAAAGGGTTGTGAGTTCAATGCATAGTAGAGGTGAACAGAAACTTAGAGAGTTGAGTTAATAATGGGAAATAACCAAAACTGAGATATCCAGAAAAGGTATGGCACGTGGAACTAGAACAATCAACCCGGTGGACAAAATAAAGGGTTTTGTTCAAAACTCCAACATGTATCACCTGAAGAAGGTTGGAGTGTACAGCAGCTGAAACGTTGTAAATATGACAGTAAAGATGAGGACAATAGTCCCAAAAATGTAAATAGTGTAAATACTCTCCTTGACTTTTGCCCTTTGATCTGTTAAAATTATTGATCAGCTTCCTAATAAGTTGAAGGCAATATATTCATTTGTATGCATTCAGATAATGAAGATGCAAACTTTTAGAATAATAATTTTACTTAAACATCAAAATAAATTGAAGATGACATGTTTTTATCAAATTTATCATGGGCTCTTCACTCTTATGTGGCTTTGTAGAATCAACCCAAATTCACTGAATCAAATTTAATGACCATCAGGAACCTTGATCTAAGAAGAGTTGATCTGTGGAGACCCTAATATGTACTATGTACACCCTAGCAGGTTCTTTTTTAACTTGGTGTTACCTCAGGAAGTCAAATTCATTTGGGGATAACAGTTTTTGTATCGTTGGAAAAAGAGCCTTGTGATAATGTTTCTCATTCTTTGTCTATCACCATTTATCCTTTCATTTTCATCAACTGAATGTATACAAACAAATCTCATCTCCAATTTATCAGGAAGCTGACTCTGCAATTTCATCTATACAAAATACATTTTATTAACTTCATTGCATGATCTTCACTCTTGACACTTGTGTGGCTTTATGCATCAACAACACAAATTCACTTTTGACATTATCATTGTACAAACCACTTTGGGGACACTAGTTTTGTAATATTATATTTGAAGTGGCATCATTTTATCTTTTACTTTTTTATATCTTTTAAGGAGAAAAATAATGAGGCAATTTCAGTTGCCAACTTGGAAGTGCCTGGAGAACTTGCTTATGTCCTTTCCAAAGAACAAGGTAAGTAATTTTGTTTGCATTTAAAATGAGACAAGATTAAATATCAGGTGGAACAAAAAAGCCATATATTCTCTTCATGTCATGGGAGGCCAAATTAAGACTGACAGTAAAAAGATAAAGGAACCCTATTTATTTGAGCAGATCAATCCAGTGAGAGCCACTACACCATGATAACAATAAAATTAGCTATTTCCATACAGGAAACATTTAACATTCATTGGCTAAACTAAATGCTATCTCTCTTTCTAGTATTGATGGAAGTTTCCTTCCAAGCATTTTGTTCATGATAGTGTGGAAAGATAGCATCTTGATTATATCATTATTTTCTCTTATACTTACATGTATTACTCATTTTTCTCATTGCTGCTACTGTTGGAAGTGTTCAGGTGATGTGTTTTTTGTTGTTTGGTAAAGATCTTTGTGATTTCATAATGCTAGTCTATAGAGTTTGATGAAGGATTGTCTTCTTTAAGACTTACAGGACTTATTGCCATGAAGCCATTTTTAACCATTGATCTGAGAAAATGGTTGTATATAGACGATAGTTTAGACATCTGAATGAGCTTGATGCTATGCATGACATCCGTATGAGAGTCTAGATTTGACAAGGCAACTGAAGAGTACAACTCCTGTTTCCATTTCTGAATGAGCTTGATGCTATGCATTACATCCGCATGAGAGTCTAGATTTGACAAGACAATTAAAGAACACAACTCCTGTTTCCATATTAATATTTTGTTTTTGTTGTTGCATCTTACAGTGATGGCCAAAAATAAAATTAATGTCACTTCCTTATCTCCTATAGTCAATTTGTTCTGAATGATCCTGGTAATGAGAGATTTAAAATTTATTAATTCCACATTCATTTATGATGGATTCAGGGAAGTTACCATTCCTTCTCTCATTCCAATTTCAGGTCATATTTCCTGTTTCAGAAAGGGGCATTTGATGTCAACATTTCAGTTTTTCTTTTTACTAAATTTGTACTGAACCAATTAGGATGTGTAAACCATAAAAATAAACAAACTTTACCTAATTTCAATTAATGATACAATTAAAGTAAAGCGCTTATGGCCACATCATGTTAAAACACAGATTCTTGTACAAAGTTAAGCAATATTGAGTCTGAACAGTACCTAGATGGGTGACTGCTGAGGAATACCAGGGGCTTTAAGCTTGGATAACCAGGTGGTATAATGGATAATAGCTCAGAATTGGAAATTGTGGAGCCAAGTTCCAATTCCATTTGGGTTCAATATATACAAATACCCTCACCCCAGCTATGGGTTAATTAGTAGGACTTGTATCAATAAAATCATTATATCTCTATAAAATTCTTAATATCTAAAGATAGTTTTTGGGTTTAAATAACCTGTAAAATATGCAGTAAAAAAAATCTGTCACTTTTCGTCTCAGAAATGTGGCTTTTGTTCTTGCTGAAATTCTTTTTACCAATGGCAAAATATTTTCTAAGTTATACATTTATAATTATGATAGGATAAAGAACAAATAACAAATGTTTATCTGTTCATATCTCTCTCTCTCTCTCTCTCTCTCTCTCTCTGTACATATCTCTCTCTCTCTCTCTCTCTCAATCTGTTCATATCTCTCTCTCTCTCACTCAATCTGTTCATATCTCTCTCTCTCTCTCAATCTGTTCAATCTGTTCATATCTCTCTCTCTCAATCTCAATCTCTCCTCCAATTCATATCTCTCTCTCTCTCTCAATCTCAATCTGTTCATCTCTCTCTCTCTCTCAATCTCAAATCTGTTTCATATCTCTCTATCTCTCAATCTGTTCATATCTCTCTCTCTCTCTCACTCAATCTGTTCATATCTCTCTCTCTCTCTCTCAATCTGTTCATATCTCTCTCTCTCTCTCTCAATCTGTTCATATCTCTCTCTCTCTCTCTCAATCTGTTCATATCTCTCTCTCTCAATCTCATTCTCTCTCTCTCTCTCTCAATCAATTCATATCTCTCTCTCTCTCTCAATCTCAATCTCTCTCTCTATCTCAATCTCATATCTCTCTATCTATCTCAATCTGTTTATATCTATCTCTCTATCTCAATCTGTTCATATCTCTCTCTCTCCCTCAATCTGTTCATATCTATCTCTCTCTCTCCTCAATCTGTTTCATATCTATCTCTCTATCTCTCTATTCAATCTGTTCATATCTATCTCTCTGTCTCTCTCTCTCAATCTGTTCATATCTATCTCTCTATCTCTCTCTCAATCTGTTCATATCTCTCTCTCTCTCAATCTGTTCATATCTCTCTCTCTCTCTCTCTCTCTCAATCTGTTCATATCTCTCTCTCTCTCTCAATCTGTTCATATCTCTCTCTCTCAATCTGTTCATATCTCTCTATCTCAATCTGTTCATATCTCTCTCTCTCTCTCAATCTGTCATATCTCTCTATCTATCTCAATCTGTTTCTCTCTCTCTCTCTCTCTCTCAATCTGTTCATATCTCTCTATCTCTCTCTCTATCTATCAATCTGTTCATATCTATCTCTCTATCTCCTCTCAATCTGTTCTATCTCATCTCTCTCTCTCTATCTCAATCTGTTCATATCTCTCTCTCTCTCTCTATCTCAATCTGTTCATATCTCTCTCTCTCTCAATCTGTTTCATATCTCTCTCTCTCTCTCAATCTGTTCATATCTCTCTCTCTCTCTTCAATCTATTCTATCTCTCTCTCTCTCTCAATCTGTTCATCTCTCTCTCTCTCTCAATCTGTTCATATCTCTCTCTCTCAATCCAATCTGTTCATATCTATCTCTCTCTATCTCAATCTGTTCATATCTCTCTCTCTCTCTATCTCAATCTGTTCATATCTATCTCTCTCTCTATCTCAATCTGTTCATATCTCTCTATCTCAATCTGTTCATATCTATCTATCTATCTCAATCTGTTCATATCTATCTCTCTATCTCAATCTGTTCATATCTATCTCTCTATCTCAATCTGTTCATATCTATCTCTCTATCTCAATCTGTTCATATCTATCTCTCTATCTCAATCTGTTCATATCTATCTCTCTATCTCAATCTGTTCATATCTATCTATCTCAATCTGTTCATATCTATCTCTCTATCTCAATCTGTTCATATCTCTCTATCTCAATCTGTTCATATCTCTCTATCTCAATCTGTTCATATCTCTCTATCTCAATCTGTTCATATCTCTCTATCTCAATCTGTTCATATCTCTCTATCTCAATCTGTTCATATCTCTCTATCTCAATCTGTTCATATCTCTCTATCTCAATCTGTTCATATCTATCTATCTCAATCTGTTCATATCTATCTATCTCAATCTGTTCATATCTATCTATCTCAATCTGTTCATATCTCTCTCTCTCTCACTCAATCTGTTCATATCTATCTCTCTCTCTCTCTCACTCTGTTCATATCTCTCTCTCTCTCTCTCACTCTGTTCATATCTCTCTCTCTCTCTCAATCTGTTCATATCTATCTCTCTCTCTCTCAATCTGTTCATATCTCTCTCTCTCTCTCAATCTGTTCATATCTCTCTCTCTCTCTCTCTCTCAATCTGTTCATATCTCTCTCTCTCTCTCAATCTCAATCTGTTCATATCTATCTATCTCAATCTGTTCATATCTCTCTCTCTCACTCAATCTGTTCATATCTCTCTCTCTCTCTCTCAATCTGTTCATATCTCTCTCTCTCTCTCAATCTGTTCATATCTCTCTCTCTCTCAATCTCAATCTGTTCATATCTCTCTCTCTCTCAATCTCAATCTGTTCATATCTATCTATCTCAATGTGTTCATATCTCTCTCTCTCCAATCTGTTCATATCTCTCTCTATCTCAATCTGTTCATATCTCTCTATCTCAATCTGTTCATATCTCTCTCTCTCAATCTGTTCAAATCTCTCTATCTATCTCAATCTGTTCATATCTATCTATCTATCTCAATCTGTTCAATTTGTTCTATCTATCTATCTCAATCTGTTCATCTCTATCTATTCTATCTATCTCTCTCTCTCAATCTGTTCATATCTATCTATCTCAATCTCAATCTGTTCATATCTATCTATCTATCTCAATCTGTTCATATCTATCTATCTCAATCTCAATCTGTTCATATCTATCTATCTCAATCTGTTCATATCTATCTATCTCAATCTGTTCAATCTGTTCAATCTGTTCTATCTATCTCAAATCTGTTCATATCTATCTATCTATCAATCTGTTCATATCTATCTATCTATCTCAATCTGTTCATATCTATCTATCTATCTCAATCTGTTCATATCTATCTCTCTATCTATCTCAATCTGTTCATATCTATCTCTCTATCTCAATCTGTTCATATCTATCTCTCTATCTCAATCTGTTCATATCTCTCTCTCTCTCAATCTGTTCATATCTCTCTCTATCTCAATCTGTTCATATCTATCTCTCTATCTCAATCTGTTCATATCTATCTCTCTATCTCAATCTGTTCATATCTATCTATCTCTCTATCTCAATCTGTTCATATCTATCTCTCTATCTATCTCAATCTGTTCATATCTATCTCTCTATCTATCTCAATCTGTTCATATCTATCTATCTCAATCTGTTCATATCTATCTATCTCAATCTGTTCATATCTCTCTATCTATCTCAATCTGTTCATATCTCTCTATCTATCTCAATCTGTTCATATCTCTCTATCTATCTATCTCAATCTGTTCATATCTATCTATCTCAATCTGTTCATATCTATCTATCTCAATCTGTTCATATCTATCTATCTATCTATCTCAATCTGTTCATATCTATTTACCTCAGTTTAAGGTTTGAAACTACTAGTCAGCATAAAACATTGATTTATTCCCACATTGTTTACATCCACATTATCTCTCTCTCTCTCTCTCTCTCTCTCTCTATATATATATATATATATATATATATATATATATAATGAGTTGGGATTAAATAGGGATTGAAATCCAACACAGTAAGCAGATAAAGAAGAAATAGTAAATGTTTATCAATCTAACATGTTTCACTTTCATTAAAGTTTCATCGGAGAATGAGATATGGTGATAAAAAGAAATTTTATTTTTTGTTTTTGTGTTGTTTGATTTTCATTGGTTAAGCAGGCTTTATATGCATTTGACTTGTTAAGCAGTGTCAGTATATTTTATGACATTCCGAACTCAAAGAGAGACAACACGTCCTTTCAAAGCTCCAATAAAGTAACCACTATATATAATTTACCATTATATATAATATAATTGAATGACAAAGTGGGAAAATTCTATATAACACATTTCATCCTCTAAAAGATAAATTCACTTATGAACAAATACCTTTTGGAAAAGTATGAATCTATTTCCTCCCCACAACTATGGGTTAAATAGTAGAACACAAGTCCTGGAAAAACATCATTATTCCCCCAGACATTTTTTTTTTTTTTTTAAACATAAAAAATAACATTAAACATAAAAAAAAAATGTCTTTAATAAATAAATTGTCGGACCTTGTCCATTTCTTAATATATGACGTCATTTGTTTACATTTGATACGCCAGAGCAGTTATGAATGTACGAGATTCATGGAAGATTGAAGTTTATAAGCAGTAAATTCGACCTTGTCTACGAAAGGTTCTTTGTGCCCCAGAGGTTAGGCACGTCAGCGTAAATGACGGTTCCGTATAGGATGCAGGTTCGAATCCTGTCAAAGAACAAATATTTTCTATGAAAATTTCTCAGACATTCAGGCCGGTAAATGTTATTTAATACTGTTTATCATAAACAGAGCATTTGCTTAAATACTTGTATCTATAAATAACAACGTTAAACATAAAAAAAAATGTCTTTAATAAATAATATATATATATATATATAATTTGGTTGGATAGATGTGAGTTTGTCTGACGATCGCTAAAGCGTGAAACTCAGGGTCACAAACTCACATCTATCCAACCAAATATGTTAACTCTATCTCTGATATTGAGCACTTTCTAATAAGTACCAAGATATAATATATAAATAATTATACATACTTATATTTATTTATATACACTTTTCACATATATATATATATATATATATATATATATATATATATATATATATATATATATATATATTAGTTTGAATGGAAATGCAGATAAACACCCTCAAATTAATGAAAAAAAAACAGTTCACTCCTACTGCATTAGATTTACCCTATCCAGTTTTTGATACCAAGTTATCTTATTTCTCTTCTATATCTTACCATATGACACAGTGGTTCCTAAATAGTTTGGCGTGTCTCATAGGGTGTGGTTGAAGAGGGTAGCAGGTGAGGGAAAATGATTGAAAGACAAAAATTTAGAAATGGTTTCAAAAAATACATATCCCAAAAATAAAAATGATTTCAAAATTTAAAATATTATTATGGATTACTAGTAATTGCATGCATGAGTCCCAGTATAAATAGTTATACATAATTATTGACCAATTTTATCATTGTGATATTTTTGCATTATATCAAGTATTAAGAATATAGTAACTAAGGTCTTCAAATTGGAGGAGTGAGTTATCAATGATAATGATCTGCAGTTATCTCCCTTTTTTATTTTTAAATGTACTTTTTATCATATAAAATTTTGTAACACACAAGCAAATTTTCATTCCAAAAATTCAGCCCAGAGAGAAAAAGTTTGGGAAACACTGATATGATAACTGCATACTTATAAAATCCAACTATAAAAAGCCCTTCTATCCATATATATATCAATATTACTTTCTGGGGTCAGACTGTCTTCTTAAAATTTAATTCCAGTTCGTTCTGAAATGACATTTTTTTTTCTCTTGATTTATACTAAATTTTTAACCATTTTTTTTTTTTTTTTTTAAATTCACTTTCTTTTATACATTTTGATATTTTAGACTGGCAACCTCCCCACATGGACTTCCAAATTACTGCTGTTGCTGGGTCGGTGATGCCCTTCAATTGGAACCCTGTTCTTCCACCAGATATAGATGCACATTCATTCAGTAAATATGCTGGTGTATTCTTTAAGGTAAGTGATAATTAACTATATATATATTTATATAGATATAAAAGTGAACATAGAACTCAACACTTAGAGGTAACAGTTTGTTTCATTCTAGATGCAAGCATCAGGCCGCGAATGCTGTTATTTTTCTTGGCTATTTATATATACAGGTCAGTGGTGCATTGTGGGTAGTCTATTTTGGTGGTTAATTTACTGGAAGTCGTCTATTTGGCCTGATGATTGCGTCTAGTGTGGCCGAGACAAAATAGAGAAACAGTTCACACTAATTACAGACTTTAGTGTGGACTGTTTCTCTATTTTGTCTCAGTCACTCTCATTATATCACCTTAAGGTCCAAGAGTCCCTTATATATCAGATATATATTCTCTATATGGATTACTATTTGGTGATTACTTCAAGTGAGTATTATCAAGCAAGTACTATTAGTGCCAGTGTTACTCAAAGGAGTCAGACACCAGTATTAGTCAACAGTGTTACTATAGTTGTATCTGCAATTACAAAGTCTCTACTACATTAAGCATTACAGAAGTGCCGAGTATTCATTGACATTACAAAGATTATTACCTGTAGAACAACATTTCCGCTTACAAAAATATGATTTTAAAACCCATGCCAAATTCAATATAATTGAGAAAATAGAAAAGTTCAGAGCAGATAACATTTAAAAAATTTTAGAAGTCTATGAAGATTAGTGGATAATGTACCTAAAAAATACTCCATCCAGATGGGCTTAATCACAAATTTACCATCATAGATAGAATTAATATATAACCCCACAAATCATGCCCTACCCACATTTCTCACCCACACAAGACAGACACACTTACGCACACCATACTCACTCCCTAAGAAACAAATAACACACACACATTTAACAGAGACACATCCCCTTTCCAGGAACCAATAAAACTGTTAAAATAACCAAGGGAATTCAGAGCAGCATGAATCCATCCAGCTCTCATCTTAAATAACAACTTAAAAGAGACCGTTTGACCAACACAAGGACTGACCAAAATTCATGTTAAAAAAAATAAAAAAACAAATGAAAACTACAGATAAAAGTTCATTTTCTCCATAAAGACATTCATTTCTGTAGTTCACTGCTACTAACAAGCAGAATTTATTTTTTCTTCTGATGATGGCCATGCTGGCCGAAACTAGTCAAGGAATCAATCTGAAATAATAAAAACAAAAGAATATTAATATACAACCCAGTGTGTCTGAAGATTTTAATATTTTTTATTGTTCAAAACATATATATATATATATATATATATATATATATATATATATATATATCACAAATTTGAATTTGATGCACATTTCATTTCACCCCAAGCAAAGTAATAAAGCCACTAAAAATAAAAGATCAGAAATAAAGTAGACAGAAGATAACAACTGACGTTTTTTTTTTTGAAAATCAAACTTGACTGGAAAACAAGAAGCTTTTTAACACTATTATTAACCCAATACAAACCCGAAAGCCACTCAAGGTAGAATGTTACTGAAATATTGTTTTATGGACAGAAGTAGAATATGATATGTAGGATAGATATCAGTTGGCCTAAGACTTCGTTAAGTCATTAAGATTTTAATGATTGGGAAAGCATCCTCTCAGGAGTCTGTTCCACAGAGTAATGATTCTTAGGAAGATGCTGTCCAAATAGAACTTTCTTCTTACCAATAGAATATAAAATAAAAACGTTACGGCATTCAACCTGTCAGTCGAGCCGGCTCTGTCAAACAAACCCATCACATCCAAATGAAAGCTGACCAAGAGTAACATAAGGTCATATTTATTCAGATGTGTAAATCCAAAGTAGGAGTTACAGAGGGAATTTTGATTCACAAGTGGTCTCCAGACACATGTATACATACTTTTAGGATAATGCAAATGGGTTCAAATTCAGAGTTTCCTTCTCCTTCAGTGGTTGCCACCCAAGGCTACAGGACCCAGTCTGTCCTGCCATTTTACCCATAGCTGGGGAGGAATAAGAAATGGATTCATACCCTTTCCCAAGGGTATTAGCACAAAAGTGAATACAATGAACTCAAGTGAAATTTGAACTCAGTTCTCCTATTCCTTAATCCAATCTGCGAACTATTACTCCACCATGCTTCTTACATACATATACATATATATATACACACACACGCGCACGCTCACTGGGTATAATAGCAAAACTGTCCAAATCGTGTAACATCAAAATTGTCCATTTGTTAGATTAAGCTTTGAGCTGTTATATCTCAGAAAAGATTAAAGATATCTTACTGGAATTCTCCAAAGTTTTTATAACTTTATTGGACTTTAGTATAAATGTTGGTACCATTACAAAAATCCTGAATGATCGTCTTCCTCTCATCATTGCTCATTTAGAAAGACTGGTTTTGACACAAGAAGATTGTTCTCTTTTTAGCTGAATAACTCAAAGGGGTCTTTCAGTGATTCTTACAAAAAAAATGGCTAAATCTCTTATCTGAAAACATAGAAAAAAACAATTAGTTCAGTGTTTTTTTTTAGATATTAAATATTTTGTGGGATTGACAATTATGCTGTTTCACGATTTGTACAATTTTCCTCTGTTACACCTGATATATATATATATATATATATATATGGACTCTTCCATTGAGTTCAACCTATGAGGTTCTGATGACCACAAACTAATTATCTACATGCCTCTGACAGGCATGACTTTTGAGACCATGTCGAGAATTGCACAAAAGACCACAAACAGTACAGGAGAATATATTGTATCCAAGTGCAGTAGGAACACTGTTAGCTGACTTATTTTGCTTTCGTGTTTCACGTAGTCCACTGATGCTTACTTCTTTATGGTGTATCATTCCTGAATGGTAGCTAGAATGATACTTTAATCTCTTCATAGCTACCTCTTCAAAGTTCTTAAATAGAATGTTGACACAAGAAAGGTTGCTTTTCAGTTTATCTTTATATACCTGAGCCAAGGTCTATCAATATTTCTATGACCACTATGGAGTTCACTTTAGAAAAGAACTTTTGGTATGTGATCATCACTCATCCTTGCCACATGGCGAGCCCAATGTAGTTGTGACTGCATTATGAAGGTCTTGATGGTACCTATATATATAATTTAAATAAAAACAGACCGCTTTAAGGTTTCATGTAATAAATTATTTCACCACAGCCCTTTTAAAGGACTGTGGATCATCAGACTTTACTTCCAAACAAAAAATGAAAAGAAAATTTACACATTTTTGATGGGCCGTATTAAACATATGTAAATTAACAAAGTGAGGAAGTAAATTTACCGTTTAAATGTGTCAATGTCTGCTAACTCACTCATGTCTTCTCTCCCCACCTCACTTCTTCACTTCGTTAATTTACATATGTTTAATATGGCCCGTCAAAAATGTATAAATTTTCTTTTCATTTTTTGTTTGGAAGTAAAGTCTGATGATCCGCAGTCCTTTTAAAAGGGCTGTGGTGAAATAATTTATTACATGGAACCTTAAAGTGGTCTGTTTTTATTTAAATTATTTGCTCTGGATTTACATTGAGCTCTCTAGATTTTATCCTCTTTAGGTTTACCCATACGGATTACCTAGTTTTTCATAAAATATATATATATATATATATAAGGGAATGACAATGATTCAAATCTGTGTATGTGACATGGTGGATCTTAGTTGTAAAGGTCTGAACTGGTGGAACTAAACTCATCAAAACATTTAAGGAAATAGCAACAGTAGTGAGGGGCTTGCAATATTTTGTCTGTGGAGAAAGGGGTTGTAGGGTGGAAAATAATTAATTACCTAGTGTTGTCTTTATTGTCATTTGGCTTAACATTTTGTCCAGTACATTCTCTAGCCCTCCTCAGGTGTATCATGCCTCTTGTCTTTAATCTTGCTATATATATTTTTCTCTCAACTTTTCATCGCATATATCCATTTGAAAGATTTTTTACAATTTCAACCGGTGGATTCTCCAGTCATCTTCAGGTATATTTCATATCTGATTTTTTTTTTTAACTTTGATATTTTTTTATGCTCTTAAATATTTTTGGTATGTTTGATTAAAAATTAATTTCCATGAAATATTTAAAAACATTTTCCACATTCATTTCAGAATAATCACAAGTTGGGAATGACAAACAAACCAATAAAAGAACCATTCCTGCAATTACTGAACATTGATAAACAGCATTCATTGTCCATTTTCAAGCTGGTAAGCTTTGTGTTATTCTATGTGTTTATTGCCAGAGTTAGCCCTTGAAAACACCATAATCACAGCTCATGGCTGATATTAAAAGTTATTACAATACCAATGAATATATAGAAAGAATGAAAAAAAGGTGACTGAGTGTTAAAGAATATGATAAAAATTAGGAAGAGAAGACAATAAAAGAATAAGATTTAAGACAACAGATGACAATGATTGATATTGCATTTAAATTTTTGAAGATCAAAGTTGACAGGGAAGCATAAAAACTTGTAGTTACATCTAGCCATTTCAACTGTAAAATGATGAGACCTAGCTGCCAATCTAGTACTGCACTAAATTCATAAAGTCTAGCTACCATACAGAAAACAGAACATGAAATAGTATAATTTTGTATAATAGTATAAATAGTATAACTATAGTATAATTCATATTTTAAAGATTATTTAAGGTTCATTATAATACAAATTATTATTTTTTAATTTGCTTTTCCAAATGTTTTATCCTGAAAATTTCTTTCTTTCAGATTTTGCGATTTATGTGTGACTCAAAAATGAATGACAGAAAGAAAAAAATAATTTCTGACTACATAATACAAAAGGTAAGCAAGACTATTAATAATACAAAAGGTAAGCAAGACTATTAATAAAGGGAGATAACTTAATTTTCTATTGGGTTATCTCCCTTGCCAAGATATGTTAATGCATGTTTTTTTTTTTTACTTTTTTATTTGTATTTTTTTTTTTTTTTTTTTTTAACTCTGCTTAGGTTAACAGCAATGGCAAAATTAACCGTTTCCATACAGGAAATATTAAACATTTACAGATCAAACAGTGTTACTGTTGAAATTTTTAAAGAATTTCCTTAAAACAATTTTTAAGGAAATTACACTTCTCTTGTCCACTAACTGTTATAGGTCTTTCTAACATGTGTTTCAGATTTGAATCACTCTACAACAAAGAAAAAGGCTAGAAAGGTTTTTAAATATAAAATATTTTTATGTTCATGTTTTCTTAGGGTTTTTTTTTTTTTACAACTAAATTTTTTGTAGTGTATATGACTGTTCTTACAGTCCTTGTTTGTAGATGTTAAGATGAAATGAAATGTCATTTTTCTTTTTTCACCAGTATGTGTGAGAAAAAAGAGGCTAGGGAGAAAGTAAGAAGGAAGAGTGTAAGTGTCACATAGCTTGATGAGGGAGAGTGTAAGTGTCACGTAGCTTGATGAGGAAGAGTGTAAGTGTCACGTAATATGGTGAGGAAGATGGCTGAATGAGTTGCCGCCTGTTACTATTCCTTACTGGCTTGTCTGGTCTATAAATTTTGTTTCTATAATCTTCAAAGGGATCACAAAACATGTTTTTTTATTGTTAGTGGGAACACAACCCATTGGTTGAAAAATGTTAAATATTTATTTTCAAAGAATTAATTTATTAACCAGAAAGATGCACATATCCTCCAACTCAGAAACCATGTTTTTGTCATTTGTCTTGCTGTTAATTTGTGTCTTTGTTCCACACATGGAAAATTTTCTAGTATTTATAACTTTTTAAAAGTTTTCTTGTATTCAGAACATTTTCTTTTTACAAGTTTGTGGTTTAAACAAAGCAAACCAAAATGAAGAACATGTACTTACCAACTCCTACCAGAGAAACAAGCTAAGTGGTGGTGAGTGGTTTATATAACAGGCTAGGGTGTTCTATTCTGCTACTTGGGCAAGCCTATTCTCTAGCTTCTGATTGGCTGCTGACTTTGGTGTGGATACTGTGATATCCATCATTCAGCTATGAATACTCGAGTACGGACAGGGGTCTCTATTTAGTTACAGCCTGATTTCTTTTTGTCTGCCAACTGGATGCTAGTTGGGAACTTCCTTGTGAGGATGAGTATCATATTTTTGATTCTACAGATATAAATACAAAATTTGCTCAAATATCAAATTCATCATGTTTCAAAAAGGGATTAACATTGAAAAAAGAAAAGGGGTTACAGTTTTGGAAAAGACACAAAATAATAAAAAGAGGAAACAATTCAAGAAGGCAGAAAAAACCCCTACTTTTGCTTGCCCCACAAGTGTCTCTGGGAGTAATTTTAGAAAAAGTTCCTTTTATATTCACACTGTTGGTTCTTGGGGAAATTTCTTATTATTTTTTCTTTTCATTCTTTGTTCAATCGCAGGAGAATTTTCACTCTTTTTTTCTCTCTCTGCACCTAGCAGGTAACTTCTTAAACTTCTCTTCCTTGATGTAAATTTCCTTCTGTCCTTTATTTAATTTGCCCAATCTACTGACATGAGTTCTAAAAAGAGGCCCACAGAAGGCTCCATGCACATTTTCTCATTGGCCACAAAATACAGAAAAAATAAAAAAAAAAAAAAACAATTTTCTATAAGCTTTCACCCAAGGTTATAGATCCTTGTCTGTCCTGCTATTTATCCATAGCTGGGGGGAGAAGAAGAGGATTCATACTTTTTCCAATAGTATTCGCACGTAAATGAATGTAATGGATTTGACTGGAATTCAAACTCTGCTCTCCGATTCCTCAATCCGTGCCGCAATGCATTACTCCATTGTGCCTCCTATTTATAGTACTGCACTTGAATTTTAAAAGAAAATCATTTATTAGACAAGTAAAAACAAAAAAGGTACAAATACAAAATTGACACAAAAATTTCCTTTTTTTTGTGCCTATTAAGGCAGGATAACAATTTTGGATAAAAAGGATTACCGTCAAAAATGTATAAAAAGGATTACCATCAAAAATGGAACAAAAAGGATTTACAGTTTAGGAAAAGACAAGGAATTAATGACAAGAAGAGAAAACAATTGGCAGAAAACAAGATGGCAGATAAAAAACAAAGATGCAACCCCCTTTCAGAAAAAACAAAAACACCTACTTTTGCTTGCCCCACTTGCATTTCTGAGACATAGAGTAATTTTAGAAAAAGTCCCTTTTATATTCACACTGTTGGTTCTTGGGAAAATTTCTTTTTATTCTTTGTTGTTTCACTTACGAACTTCGAAGCTCTCTACAGCTGACTGGTAACTGGTGCCTTCTTGACTCTCTTCCATGATGTCAGTTTGCCTTGTCCCCCTGCCATCAAGATGTCTTCTTTATCCACTGACCTAAATTCTATTTATTCCTAAAAATACGCTCACAGAAGACTCCATCCAAGTTTTCACAAGGGCTTCAAACCAATGTGTAACTCTCTTGGAGGTTAGCATTAGCCATGCTAATGGAAGACCGGAAGGGTCTCTCAGACGATTAAAAGAAAGCTGTTTCATTTTGGAGGCATCAAAATTAACAAGCCATTCCTTGCCCTAGTTAACAACAGATTGTTGTCATTTTTAGACCAGTTGCCAATTTGACCTCATCAAACCAACAGACTTATTCTTAAGACAGGAGTAAATAACTAAAATGTTGTCCAAGCATGGTGAGTACAGCTATGTTTTTGAAGATATGGTCAATTTGGGAGGGGCTCCTCCAAGGAGTAAGAAAACATTGGATCTGTATTTGTACTAATGGGTTTTCATCCCTGGCACCTTTTTTTTTCTTTATTTGGAGATGCTGTTTCATGCCTTATTTTTCATGAACTTTTGTGTCTTTGTAAACAGGGTCTTCAGAACGAGCCACTTCGAGATGAGATTTACTGCCAAATTGCCAATCAGACATGGCTGAACCAGAATAGCAGCCAAAGTGAACATGGCTGGCTATTAATGGCCAATTGTTTGTCTTGTATTCCTCCCAGCCAAACTTTGAGTAAATATCTTCTCAAGTAAGTTTACTTCTGTCATTTGTTTTTTAGTTGAAATTATTGAATGTTTGTTATACAAGAATGTCTTTTCAGGAATCTGTGCTTAAAATATTTTATGATAAAACACATTATAGGTAGTGGTACTCATATGTAGCTACTTAAGGTTAATTAATACTGACAGGAAGTTAGATAAGGGAACCTTCTAATATCCTCATTATTTCACCTACAATGCTAAGAGAAAGACATACAAAATATACAGCCACAGAAAAAGATAATGACAACAATAACAATGAGAATAAACTAGATAAAAACAGACATATAATACTACTTACTAACTCCTTAACATCTACTATCCAAAACAGTTGATCCAATCTTAATTTGTCCTGGGTATGACGATAAACTACATCTGGGAGCAAGGTCTCTGATCAGGAGATGCAGCACCTGTTAGAGACCCAGCTATCTGCAAATAGGGAACTCCCAAACAAAACAAACAATACATTTTTACAATAAAATGACCAACAATATATTTTTATAGCAAAATGACAATCAATGCAACACTAAAAAAAATATAAAAATACATTTTTATAGTAAAATTACTAACAATACATTTTATGATCTACAGTCTATATATCTAAAAAATATACCTTTGCCCTGAAAGTATAAATTTACATACAAAATATTTAGATTTCAGCCTTAAATAACCCATAGAGGGTGATTTACTGCTAAACAAAATCAACCAACTAGTAATACCTATTTATAGTAAAATTACTAGTAATACATATTTAAAGCCAAATGACCAAAAATATATTTTATCTGTAGTTGAAGGCATACAGTTGTGTTCAACATATATTTAGATGAAACCATAAAATGTTCAAAATATGTAGATTATAATATTAAGTTCATCACTTAGTGTCCTCCATAATTTACTAAGACTTTCAGTTAACCTGATGAATATTTATGAGAGTCTTAAATTTAAAAATTTTAAAAAACTAACATTTTTACTTTTGTTTATAAATACTTGTTGTGAAATAAAATCCTCACATTTACCTTGATAAAGTCTGTCAGAGGGTGAAATGCATTGGCTAAGATATGTTTTCCTTTTTGCTTTATTTACATATATAAATTTGTGTTTAATTTACAAGTAAAAAAACAAAATTGGCCTGTAATTCTTCACTGTACTGAACAAATACTTTCTCGCAGATAACATATTCAATAAAATTTTTAAGAAGAATACAGTAAAAATTATCTCCAGTGCAATACCCAATATGGAAAAGATTATTAAGGGGGCATAAGCAGAAAGTGTTGAGGGATAAATCTACAAATAAAATAGAAACCTGTAATTGTAGAAAAATGGAAAATTGCCCTTTAAATTGGTAATGTTTGACTGACAATGCTGTATACTAAGCTGATGTTGAAGTGGAGGGTCTCCCGATGATTAATTATATTGGTTCACCCAAGGGTATGAACTCCTCCCAATCTCAAGCATGATTTTGAATATAAACCTGTATTCGGATATACCTTGTTTCTGTTTTTTTTGCCACACGATCTCCAAAAACCCCTCCTCCATTTTTTTTTTTTTTACTTCCATATTACCCTTGGGCAAAGTAGTTGCTGCTTAGAAGACCAAACTTCAAAAGGAATTGTGGATGTCAATAGTATCGCAAACTTACAAAAGTATAAATATTTAAATATGAAATATAAAGTAAAACCTTTGTAGTTAAGAATAAGGATCACTGGCAGCTCTGAGCATCTCACTAAATAATACTGAAAGCAATGTTACAGAAAACTGTAAATATTTTACTGCAGTGTTTTTAGCACCAATTTAATAGGATTAATCTTTTCCGTTCAATACAGGTATGTATCAGATGTTGGCTTTAAAGACTACAAAGAAATTTGTCAGCATAAAGCATTGCAGTGTATGAAGATAAGACCTCAGTTGAGTCGGACTTATCCGCCATGTTTGCTTGAGTGGAAAGCAGCATTAAGAAAAGCCAACATGGCATTGAATGCAAAATTCCCTGATGGTAAGTTTTCAGTTTTTATCTTTTTTAGAATCCTCAAGAATCTGTAATATTATCTGAGCCTCTTGAAGTTATCTTCCCTGAGCCTTTTCAATTAGATCAGTGACTCTCAACCACCGTACTGTGATCTTCTTAAGTGTGCCATGAGATATTGTCATAGCATTTTGATATGTTTCCTTCAATGCATGCTACCTGCATTAAAGAAATGATCCCTATTATGATTACCCATTTGAAAGGGCTCGGTGAAAATATCAACTATTATTTTCCATCATTGAGCAAAGAAAAGTATAATTTGATTCAAAATCCTTTTGTAAATGTTCCTTTTAATATTAGATTTCAGTTTTTTCTTTTGTTAACTAGGATGCAAGGGGTTACAGGAAATAGCAAGATCAGATAGGAGTGATAGAAGAAAGGATGAGGGTAGTGGATAGATCAAGGCAACTTGAGATGTCGATTGACATTACACTTGAATAGCTGGAGATTATAGCTTGCAGGGAAACAGGAGAAGGGAAGGGAGTTCCACAGGCGAGAGGTGCGAGACATGAAGCTATTAGAGTAGAAGAGACGGCTACATTTAGGAGTTTCGACAGTGAGGGGGTGAGAGCGGGATGCCAGCCTCGTAGGGCGCTGGAACTCATGACGTCTGGGAACCAGCGAATGCAGCTCCTCGGAGCAATTTCCATGAAAGTATTTGTAGAACAGACAGAGGGAAGTGACGGTGCGTCTGTGAGAAAGTGACTGTAGACAAGACGCCAGGGCAGGGCCAACCATATTGCATATCCACTTCTGAAACCTATCAAGAACCCCGAGGCAAACAGAAGGGGCGCCAGACCATATATGGCAGCAATACTCCATGCAAGGACGAATTGTGGATTTGTATAGCTGGAGGATCGACTCAGGGGAGAAAAACTTCCTAGCGTGGCTCAGGGAGTCAACTTTCCTCGCAGTGGATGAGGCAATTGACTCGATGTGAAGAAGAAGAATTGGCCACCATTTCTAATGATCGAGAGCTCAAAATAAAACATTCAACAGTACCTTTTTGAAGTTCAATACAAAAGGAATATCCCACTTTAGCTAAAAAGACTTTATCAGTTTTATTGCAATTTTCTACTTATTTATGTGAATTAGGCTTCTCAACCCAAAATAACATGAAAAATAAGAAGTGAGAAAGACTACGCTCAACGGAAAAAGAAATGAGTGTCTGCTTATCAAACATTTGACCAAACATTGAAGAAATCCTGAAAAAACACCAGGAACAGGTTTCACAGTAAATAAACTGCACAAATAATTGAATAGAAACATTGAAATATAGTAAGTTTATATTTTTTAAAATCTATGGTTTTACGTCATAACATTCAAATGTATACCCTTGAAAAATTTTGCTAAGTGTGCAGTGATATTTTAATTTGCTCCTAGGTGTGCCATTGCTTAAAAAGGTTGAGAAACACTGTATCAGATCCTTGCAAAAGTTTATGCATAATTAGAAAATTAAAAACAAAATTTTGCACACACACAAACAGACAAAAACTATTTATTAATCAAGTACATTGTCTCCATTTTTTTTAAAAAACTGACTCCTGTCATTCTACAAGCTTGTTGATGCCATTTTCATAGAAACTTTGTGTCTTTTCTCAGAAGGTTGTGAGGTAGTTTTTGACTTGCTCTACAGAGTCAAATATTTTGTCATTAAAGTTGTTCTGGAGAGACCAGAAGAAAGGAAAATCCAAAGGCACCAAGTCAGGAGAATGTAGTGGATTCTGGGGGGTTTCCCATTTCAACTCTTTAAACTTCTGCAAGATCTGTTTTGCACCATGTAGTCTTGCATTGTCATGGTGGAAAATGACACCTTTTTGATTTGTCAGAATCATCCGTTTTACTTGAACCCAAATCTTTTCAAATGGTGATAGACAGTTTAGATAACAATTTTCAAACTCTTTGCAATCTCTTCCCTTGAAATCTTTGGTTTATTCTCTACAATAACAAGCAGAACATTGTCAGTGATGTTAGAAGAACACCTGTAATATGGTTGATCATTTAGGTTAAAAATCACCCTGACAAAATCTTTTCTTAGAAGAAGGTTGCAAGGTAGTTTTTGACTCATTCTACATCTTTTGCCATCTAAATTGTTCTGTAGAGATGGGAACTAATAAAAATCTGAAGGCGCCAAGTCAGGAGAATCGGTTCTGGGACGTTTCCAATTTCAACTCTTTAAGCTTCTGCAAAGTCTGTTTTGCAACATGCAGTCTTTAAATAACTCCCAAGACTATAAAAGACAAATCAACAACAAAAAAAACTGTTGCTAGAAAATAAATAATTGATATTTATTGTTCATACTACCACATTTTTCTCAAGGTGATTGACTTGTCATTTCTACAATGCATATACTTTTGGAAATGATATGAATTCATCTCCTACTCCCCAATTATGGGTTAAATAGTAATTCTTGTATCTAGATAAAATCACTGTTATAATCAAAATATTGTTAATGCAATATTCACTCATAAAAAAAGAATTTTTCTTACAATCCAAAATGTTTTGACTTTAAATAATCCCCAAGAGGTTGGTAAACTGTAAAAACCAAATAAATCAATGTCATCTCTCTAAGCAATTTAACGTTTAACCCAAATCTACTGTGTCCCTTCTAATAGTAGATAGGTTCACCTATCGCCCAGTTTACCCTTTTAGCGGGAGTAGAGGTTTATCAATTTTTTTCCTGTCAAGATTGGGTTTCTGATTGCTTCTAAAGTCTTCTTGTTCTTCTTCACTTCAAGAAGCCCCCTTGCATCTTAGTGGCATTATTTCTTTGCTTGGGGTGAATTGATTAAAAAAAAAACATAATGGTCTGGAAGTCATGAGCAATGGGGAAGATGTCATGTCAAAGCTACTGACTATAAAGGGAGGTGTTGGAGAGGATTTTATAGCCTTGGGTAAAGAATGTGAGCAAAGAGAGATCATTTACTGACCAACAAGACTGCTATGTCTCATCAGGCCAAAACAGTACAAGAATGGATGTTACAATTTCCTCGATTATGTCACTCTCCTAGCTCTCCTTCCTCATTGAACTAATATATATGGGACGTAATCAAGAGGGGAATTGATCAATGCCCCTATAACACTACAAAATCTCCGTAAGTAGTACAATGTGCAAAATAGATAAACACCTGATTCAGACATGTTAATGTTTCAGAGCTCATATTAACACAATCCTCAATACTAACAGCAGATTCATTAAGATGTATAAGAAGAGACCCAAGATTTTTCATGACAATTTTGACTCAAATAAAGCTCTCTCCTTACTTGACGTTTGTGTCTTTTACTAAATTCATACAAATATCCTCAAACAAATGAGCAAACCTGCATGTAAGTTTTTTTTGTGAACATTTATAAATTCTGAATATGTTTCCGTATTCTAAAATTATTTTCTTTTTGTTTCTCTATGGTCAGAAGAGGCAATGATGGGACATGTTGAATCGTGGACGAGCTGTGAACAATTTGCTGCCCATTTATTAAATCAAAGGTAAAAACCAAAGGTGAACATGGATAAATGTACCCTCAAAAAGACAGTTTTTCCCATTACACTGATTTTTTTTTTTTTTTAATTACCTTCACTCTTTGGCAATGTTTATTGTTTTAAAAACAATAATTAGAATTGGAATAAAACATAAGCATATGATGAAAGTGAATTTATACATTTTTTTTGTTCTTGAGAATTTACAACAAAAATAATAAACATTGTTTATTTATTAGATTATTCATTGGAATGGTTTGCAAAAAAAAGTGACTAATTGCCAATCAATTCAAACTTTATAAAATGGTAAATAAGGATTTCCTTAGAATTGGTTCACATATTTTAATAATTAAGTAAATGATAGAATTTAGGAGGATTTGAGATAATTATAATTAAGTAATTCATCAAGTCTAGAAGGAACTTCAACAGAATGTAGAAAGCACTGGACGGCCGTTTCGTCCTATATTTGGGACTCATCAGCAGTGCGCATCCACTACTGAGAATTAGAAGCCATTTCAAGCAAGGATATACAAGAGATAGAAATAATTAGGAAGATTTGAGATAATCATAATTAAGTAATTCGAGTCTAGATGAAACCACAAAAGAATGCAAAAAGCACTGGACAGCCATTTCAATGAATTACTTCATTATAATTCTCAAATCCTCCTAATAATTTCTATCACTTGTATATCCTTGCTTAAACCAACTTCTAATGCTCCGGATGGAGTGGCTTGGGGATAGCAGTCGTGGCTCGTGGGGTCACAGTCCGATGTGTAAGGGAAACTCTGATGAGTTCCACCACGGAATATATGATTGAGCAGCGCTATATCGAGTTTAATTCGCTGCCTCTACGTCACCGAGGCCCATTGGTACAGTTGGTATGACGTTTGCCTGATAACGTAACTGTCCAGGTTCTAATTCTCAGTAGTGGATGCGCACTGCTGATGAGTCCCAAATATAGGACGAAACAGCCGTCCATTGCTTTCTGCATTCTGTTGAGGTTTCTTTTAGACTCGATGAATTACTTAATTATAATTTAGTCAATGTTTATAAATTTATGAATAAAAAATTGTTTTCATATTTATTTCTTTATAAATTGGTAAATGATAAATATTGCATTGCATTAATTTTTATTGTATTAGTTTTTAGGTTTGGTTTGGTTTAATGGCATACTAACTCTTTATGGGTCATTTAATGCCAAAATTTTATTTTCTTTTGAGCTTTGGTAAATTTTTTTTCCAGATACATAATTTTTTTTCCAGTAATGTATTGTTGGTAATTTTTTCTAATGTATTTTTATATTTTCATGTTTTAATCCCAGTTTGGGGGGGGGGGGTTTCCATATTTGCCCATAGCTGGGACCCTAACACGTGCTACCACCCTGGTTCAAGGTGGACCTGGGCACAACAGCAATTAAGTGGTGGTTCCACACTCCTCAAAGCCTCCTGGTCAGAAGCCTTGCTGCCAGAATTAGTTCTTAGAATGTTGTAAATACAAAATTATTCTTGTAAATAGTGATTAATATTTTTGTTGTAAATTTCTCAAGAACAAAGAAAATGTATAAATTCACTTTCATATATTTAAGTTTTATTCTAATCATTGCTTCTAAAAACAATAAACATGGCTGAAGGTAGTTAAAAAAGTGGTGTCATAGAAAAAAAATAAATGTCCATTTGTGTGTGCATATATCCATGTTTGCCAAAATCTTTTCCTCTGCAAGATACATACATTTCTCAAGTCATAAATATTTTCTATTAAATATTCAAATACTGTATTTAATAATGCCAAAGGCCAATGGCTACTGCACTTGATTTTTAGCAAGAGATTTTATAAAACATGACAGAGGCTGTTTGGTTTGGTTTGGTTTATTTTGTTTTACAGCATATCAACCATAATGGGTTATTTAATGCCGACAACATTTTTTATTGCTGGTAATATTTTGTTTTGTCATAAATCTGTTTCTGGTAATATATTTCCTTCAAAATTGTATTGCTGGTAATAATTTTTTTCAAAAAAGTATTGCTGGTAATAATTAACAATTTGCCCATAACTGCTACCACTCTGGGTCAGAGTGGACCTGGGAACACCAGCAATTAAGAGGTGGTTCCACGCTCCTCAAAACCTCCTGATCAGAGGCCTTGCTGCTGGACGTAGTTTAACGTCTTACCCAGGACAAGACAGAGGCTGCCATTGCAATGGTGATCACTCTGTGTTAGTCATCATTTTCACTCTAATTTCAAATTTCTTTTCAAAAGTAAAAGATATTTACATGTAAAAAAATAAAAATAGGCTGATGTGGTATGTAAATAGATAAAAATACAGTTATTTATATGAGATTAGAAATGGTTCTTTCTTAACTTTTTCGAATTAGGTGCTAATTGAAGATATTCATGCAAAAATGTCCAGCTTTTTCTGATGACGACAGTAGTCTAAATGTAAATAGCAAGGATATTGGTAACATTTTTTTTTTCAAGCATTTCACCGCAAGCAAGGCGAGAGTGCCACTAGCATGCAAGGGTTACAGAGAGTAAGAGTAAAGAGGGGTGTTTGAGAAAAAGAGAAAGACAGGTATCAAGATCAAAGCATCAGAAGATGTCAATTGACATTACATCTGAATATTTGAAGTTTATAGCTATCAGGGAAGCAAGTAAGAGGAAAGGAGTTCCACTGTTGGGAAGTGTGAGAGAAGCTGTTGGAGTAGAAGATGTGGCTACATTTAACTGTTTCGACAGTAAAAGCATGGGACCAAGATGCCAACCTAGTACCACGCTTAAATTCATGCAGTCGGGGCACCAGTGAAGGTAGCTTGTCAGAGCAGTTGCCATGAAAATATTTGTAGAAAAGACAGAGGGCAGCCACATCACATCAGTGAGAAAGTGACTGTAGCTGTTTCCTTAGAAGCAAACATTGGGTATTCAGTGAACAAGCAGCCAGTGTTTTCACTGCCTGGCCATCAGCCTGGGATCAAAGTGTAATATGTGTTCTAATCTCTAATGGTAATATTAGCCATTTCCTTATAAGGAAACATTCGGCATTCAGTGACCAAACGGTCATTGTTCTTCATCTGAAATGATAATGGTAGATATTTCCTTATATGGAAACCTTTGGCATTCATTAACCAAGCAACTGGTGCTACTTGAGTTACACTTTTCTTCCCTCCTGGTACTTGGACAGAGAAATGTAGTATCTGTTCTCGTCATCCCTAATAGTAATGGTAATATTAGCTGCTTCCTTATAAGGAAATATTTGGCATTCAGTAACCAAGCAGACAGTGTTCTTCACTTCCTAACCATCAGGTGGGGATCAAAATGTTGTATCTGTTATCTTACTGTGCTTGTTCTTTAGAAAGGTAATCGAATAGTTTCACAGTACCTTTTCCAGATATTTGAATTCAGAGTTGTCCTTTTTTTAATTACCAACCAGTCTACTCTGTCATTTGACCCATAGCTGGGGAGGCAGAAGAGATGGATTCATGTGAATTACTGCAAAATGAAGAAAAATTTGAACTCAGCCTGCCAATTCCATTTTTGTATTGTTAAATGTTAATCTATATGCACTTCCAATGAAGATGAGGATATTAGTCTGAATAATAAAATATAGATAACTAACATGTTCCTTGCAAGTTGCACGGCTATAAAATATGCATAGAATTTCTATTGCATCGTCAAATATTTTAAGCTTAACAACTTTAACAAAATATTGCAGTTGCAATTGTAAATATAAACGCAGGTCATTATTTAAAGAAGTAAGGGGGTACAAATGAAAAGATTTTCCACTTCACTAAACAGATGTTAAATGCATGAGAGCATTATCATCTCCTCTACTTTCTCTATATTCTTTTCTTTCTTCCTTTCTTTTTTCTTCATTTTTCTTTTTTCTTTTCTTCCTTCTTTTTTCTTTCTTCTTTTCTTCCTTTTTTCTTCTTTTCTTCCTTTTTTTTTCTTTTTTTCTTCCTTTTTTTCTTCCTTTTTTTTCTTCCTTGTTTTTCTTTCTTTTTTCCTTCCTTGTTTTTCTTCCTTCTTTTTTCCTTCCTTGTTTTTCTTCCTTCTTTTTTCCTTCCTTGTTTTTCTTCCTTCTTTTTTCCTTCCTTGTTTTTCTTCCTTCTTTTTTCCTTCCTTCTTTTTTTTCCTTCTTTTTTCCTTCCTTCTTTTTCTTCCTTCTTTTTTCCTTCCTTCTTTTTCTTCCTTCATTTCTCCATTCCTCCTTTTTCTTCCTTCTTTTTTCCTTCCTTCTTTTTTCCTTCATTTCTCCATTCCTCCTTTTCATTCATTCTTCCTTCCTTTCATTCTATCTTTCTTCTCACTCTCATCGCAGTCAAAATGGATTGGTCCATTATTTAACATAGGCAATGGCATAGTGTAACACATGTGGCTAATTTACTAACAAAACAAGTAGAATTATATGATGCTTCCTCTCAGAACTTTTGTTTTCTCTTTGTTTTAGGAACATGTTTGATAATCATAGTGGTTGGACTGTCGTTCTTGAAGAAGACTCCAATCATTATGAATTGATGGGCTATGATTATATCTTGGATTTGATATCTGAGATTGAGATCATACCTGGCTTCCCAGTTTGCAAGTCATACAGTTTGGTCTCCTCTGAAGATTGGACTCAATCAACCAGCCAATTTGAGATGAACTCGTGAGTATTAAAAGAGAATATCTCTCCCAGGGTCCATGTAGATTTCTTGTATCAGAAGTAAAGGCTTTCTCTCCCAGGTCAGGTGCTTTCTACAACTTTTTGTTTTTTTTTAACATAGTTGTTTTTAAATATTCAACATTGTAATAGCAGTAGTTATCCATTCACACAGTCATGAGAAATTATGGCTCTCCACATCTTCCTGTCTCTTGTATTTTGAGTAATATTTGACTCTTTACCATCCCTCATTGACCTTGTTCTGTTATCCATTCACATAAACTCATGAATGATTATGGCTCTCCACATCTTCCTATCTTGAATCTTTACCATCCCTCATTGTCCCTGATCTGTTATTCATTCACACAGTCATGGGAGATCATGGCTCTTCACATCTTTCTGTCTCTTATAGCTCAAGTAATATTTAACTCATCCCTCCTTGTCTTTTCTCTGTTATCTATTCACACAAACTGATGGATGATCATGACTCTCCACATCTTCCTATCTCTTGTAATACTTGACTCTTTATCATCCCTCTTTGTCCCTGCTCAACCATTGAGTTTCAATTGCTCATTAGGTCAGTTGTGCACTTTTTCCTTTCTATTTCTCCTTCATTCCACAAAATTTAAACTGTTTCTGATTCATGAATGAATTTAAAGTTTTTCTTTTTTTTGTTCTCTCTATTGTCTAGGCCACATCACCCTGAGAAAGATCGGAAAATGCTTTTTAATGAGCGTCTTCCAGAGCCTCTTCCTATAAATGCCTTAAACAAAGCAAATTCTCAGCACAATCGAAAGAATGACAGAAATGATGAAATGGTATTTTCTGCCTCAAATCCCTTGAACCAACGCCGTGTTGAAGAATTCCTTCCAGCCCTCACAGACCACAGTGCCTTAAACAGTCGGTATTACAATCGGAAATTACAAGTTAGCCCCAATATCGGCAACCAGGCCAATGGTTTTTCTGTCAGTGATGAAACAATGAGTGATGGTGTAGATGGCATTACTCTATCAAAGGACAGTAAATTAAATGGGCGACATGTTGAAGCAATGCCAGAAATATCTGCCAGTAAGCTAAATAATCGTTATATACAGCAGCAGAATATGAAACGAGGAAGCCATGTTGGAAGCACATCAGACAATTCAGAATTTTCAAAATGGGTGGACAATATTTTTGAGGGGGCTTTGATCGATCACAACGATAGTCTTAATGAAGTCAGATACATGGAAAACCGGATTAAAGGGGGTGGAAAAATCTTGGCTCAAGTAAGTAACAAATAATTTCTTTTACCCTTTTTTTTTTCTTTATTTCATTTAAATATTCCACATTTTTTAAACAATTTCTTTCTATTTGAAACTAGCAGGGATACCAATCATTGCTTTCAAACTAATTTTGTCTAAATAAAGACAGACACTTTCAATTTGAATTTCTGTGATAAGGAGTTATCATTATTTACAAGTGGACTATTGTCCTGATCACAAGCTTTCAGCCATTTTGCCCTTTGGCCTTCATCAGGTGTATGTCGATCTGGGTAACCTACAGTCAATTAATTTTGGGGATGAGGAGTTATCATTATTTATATTATGTATATTCAGACTATTTTCCTCATCTTTGTTGTTGTTATCACAATGTTTCAGCCATTTTGCCCTCCAGCCTTCATCCAGTGTATATTGATCCAGGCATCTTACAGAAAATTCTAAACTGAAGCCTTTATTTAATCTATGGGTGGGGAATAGACTGTTCTCGTTCCACTGCCCATGTCTAGGGATATCTCATCTCGTTCTTTTTCTTAGTCCTGGTTAGTTATTTCTCACTATTATTACATGGATAAATTTGCTGACATAGTAACTGCGAGTTCAATCCCTGGGCCAGGCAGTGTGTATTTGGACTCAAATTACACTGACGTGCCAAAAGTTATGAGATAGCAGTATGTAATGGTAGGTGGACACATAGTACCCTGGCATCATGGGAATGCCCAGACCTATATCAATTGTGCTGTCATAAATCAGTTTAACCTTCTGGCTTTCAAAATGCTTGAACCCACCCTATAAATATTGGCTCTCAGTGTCTCACTGTTTATGGCCAAAATCTCACTGTTTCCATGACTATCTGCATTATTTGCAATAATGTCATAATATATTATGGCAGAATGTACATGGGGTGGGTTACGGCAGGTTGAACATTGAGAGCCGATATTTATGGGGTGGGTTTTGGTGTGTTGAATGCTAAGGGATTAAAGATGATCTCTGTTGATCATGGTAAGGTGATGTGAATTAAACAGGGTTCTCACCCCCAACACAATTAGATCAGTACTCCCACACAGAAGTACACAGTAAATGATTTCATCTCAGTCTGAAGCGCCAGATGTACTTATGACCAGCAGTAAAATCTATGAAGTAAGATCTATAAAGAGGCCACCCACTTGACCAAAAGGGAATGAACTAGATAAATAAATGAAAACCTTCAGGAACAAGTGCCACTTGGCTGGAAGTTAGAAAACTCTGCTCATAGGCTTATATAAACAGTCACAATTAGAACTGAAGGTAGTTCTGATGCATGCCTGTTGGTGGTGTACAGGCTGTGCATAAAGAAAGTTTCAGAACGACAGAGAGTTTTGAGCTGTACATTGTAATATAGAGATGGGACTGTGGAGTACTCATTGGTTAAATTGGTTGATTTTGTTTAATGGCATATCAACCACTATGAGTTATTTAATGCTGAAAATTTAAACAATTGCGTTAAAAATATATTTAGTTGAAGCCATAAAATTGTGTTCAAATTATTTAAATTTCGGCATTAAATAATTTGAACACAATTTTATGGCTTCAACTACAGATAAAATGTATTGTTGATCATTTTGCTTTAAAAAATGTATTGTTGGTCATTTTTTATATAAAAATGTATTGCTGTTATTTTTACTATTAAAATTATTTTCATACTTTCATATGGGGGTCATTATTTATCCATAGCTGTGATCCCAACAGGTGCTACTACCCCTGGTCAGGGTGGCCCTGGAAACAGCAGCAATTAAAAGATTGTTCCACACTTCCCAAAACCTCCAATCTTCTGATCAGAAGTATTGCTCCCAGATTTAGTTTATAGTCATACCCAGGGCTTTGGTCAAAGGGAAGATAATCGTTCATTAGTCTATCATGACAGAAATAGATGTCCCAAGTGTCACTATCTACTTTCTGGATACTGCAAGTAAATCCAGAATAAACAACCAAATATTTTAGAAAGGTGATTCATCTTTTTTTTCTTATCAGAGTGATATTTTCACCTTTTTAATTCCTAGGTTTTTGTGCACATTGATGCAAACTGGAATAAAATCACAATATAGGGGTGATTTGTCCAGTCAGAGAGTGAGAGAAAGTGTCATTGTATGTTTTCATACACACCTCACAGGTGTATATCTAAATACAAATAATGTATTTCCATTTGATTAAACGTAACTAAAGCAGCTTCATTTTTTTTTCTTGCTTCCAGACTCAAATTCCTGTGACACCTTTGCTGCACACAACAACAATTCCTGCCAACGTCAATCCACCCACAATTCTGGCCCCAGTGAATGTCGCCAACTCCACCATTCCAACCCCAGTTACAAACACAGGTAATTTAGCAACTTTCCTAAAATAAAGTATTATTTTTCAGATTTTTTTTTTTTTTAATACCATGTTTTATTAACTCATCAATCTGAGTCCATCCTTTGGACTTTGATTTACCATGAAAGTGCGATTGATTCATTTAATGAATAATCTTCTTTAATATGTGAGCTGCACTGTGTAGGGTGGTTTGTTTGTTTTTTTTTTTTTACTTCTTTTATCTTGATGTTGCCAGGGATTTTCTTTATGCACTTTTCCATCCTCTTCTATGTGTATTTTTCCATCCCTTTCTTAACCAGGCCGAGTGTTCCTATTACCACTGGTATTGTTGCAGTCTTCATCTCTCAACATTCTCTCATTTCCTGTCTAGATCTTTATATTTGCAGTTTCTGTAGCTTTCAGGGAGTTGTTTTGATTTTTTTATTGGGGACGGACATGTCGATGAACAGACAAATTCATTCTTGACTTTCGTGGCTATATTAAATGTGTTGGTCTTAATTCCTTTATTAGTTTGGATTTCTATGCTAACAGTTTCTTTTCTTGCACTTCTTGCTTGTGGAACTCTCTTTCATCTTCTTGCTTTCCAGTCAACTTTGATCTTTAAAAATTTAAATGCAATGTCAATTGTTTTCTTCTGTCTACTTAATTCTGATTCTTTTATTGTTTCCTCTTGATGTTTCTTTCTCACTCAGTAACTCCCTTGAATCTTAGTGACTTTATTGCTTTGATTTAATTTCACATTTAGTTTATTTCTTAAATGTACAAAGAATGAATTAGTACCTCATGTCTGGAGAATCCTCATGATTTTGAACTTTCTAAAAATCTTTCCTCTCAGTGTGTCTGAACTTTGGGGAAGGCAAAAAATTGCATGCAGTTCTAGTTTATTGACCTTGCTTCTGAATTCAGTAGCTTCATGGTGCACTGATGATATTTTCCTCATTTTTTTTTTGTGTTCTTGAGGCGAATGAAGAAAACAGTAACCAGCGAGTAAATTCAAGCTCTCCCAACTGGTATTTCAAACTTGAGTCGTTCCTTCCTGAGTTCTGTCTCAAATCACACTAACTGCCCGTTCTAGCCGTCAACCGTGAACGTCCCTCAAGAACTCGCCGACTTGGAAAAAAGTAGTTGTTTTATAGTTGTTCATGTACCCATAATCCCTTGCGTCTTCCTGTGATCCCATAATTCATTGCGTCCATGTCCCATAATGCATTGCATCGTTATTGGATAAAAATGCGATGCCAGTCCCCTCATTCTTTTATGTTATCTGGCCGAGGATGGATTACGTCAGAGCGGTAAGTGCTTTTTTTTCTCCCTCATTTCAACTGCAGTAGCTTTACATGCTAAGCAACACGGGCTCTTTTTTTTTTTGGCGGGACAAGGCAAGTCACGACCAGTTGTACTCGTCCCAGGTTCTGTCTCATGTCCGCCACACTCCCCCTGATCTCCGGATCACACAGATGACAGTGAGGATCGGTCTTTTGTTCGGTGCTCCTCCGAAGGGGATTGGTTAATTTCTTCATCAGAGGAGCTCTCATTAGACACGTCCCGATATATTGACAAACTACCGCTTTCCGGAAAATTGGTTGTTGAATCAACTCTATGTATATTGGCTGTTCACTATCCTCCGTTTCTTTTCGTCAGTTGTGGGATTCGAGCCCAAAAAAAGGGCGCAGGTCTCTAACATGACGAGGCGTTCCATCGACCATGACTGCTGACTCACCACCTCGGTCTTTAACTCCGGTTCCAAATTTGGTCTGCATTTACCACGTGGAGTCTTAACCCAGACAATGTCCCCTTCCTTGTATTCCCCTTCGGTTATTTGTGATTCAGGCGGGGGGCGTCGCGTCGATGCCTCTCACCCGTGACGTGGTATGTGTGCAGTACATCAGCCGGTGCCGTGGAAGGTGAAAGGGTTGTCCTTAGGGGTGACGTTATGCCAGTAAACCGCTTCCAAGACTGAACAATTTTTCCTGGCCGCTATGGTTTTGACGGATCTTGGTTTTGCGTTCCACAATGCCATTTCCAGACGGCAAAGCGCACCGAACCTCAAATGCACGCCCCAGCTGTTTACAAATTCCCTTTTTTGTCTGCAAAGTGAACGTTTGTCATTGTCAGTCAGTATTTAACCAATTTCGTTCAATGAAGACTGTCTCTAGCTGACGAATGACACCAGCAGAGTCTTGCCGTCTCAGTGGCCGCCATACTGCAAAACGGGAGGGACCACAGTCAATGAGCGTAAGAAAATGGCTACCATTGCAATGGGTTACGTCCATTGCCTTGTTGCTCCATTTTTCTCACACTCAAATTTCCTTTCTTCAATGCACTGGTGCTGGATCGATCGATTGGCAGGCTTCACAGGTTCTAACGACAGATTTTACCAGTTCCTTAGACACCGTTGGATCTACAGTCCTAGCAAAGTACATTGTTCTTTTAACACCTGGGTGCCCACCTCTGCTGGTGGATGTGGGTCACCTGACGTTTTGCTCAACTGGCTCGTTGCAGTGACACAACTCACTTGCACGTTCTCCTCCTTTCTTGTGCATCTCCAACCAGCGTTGCAGCACTCTGAGTGAGGCTGTCATCAAGATTTCACCAACGTCACACATAGTCAGTGCGTTCCTCCAAAAGCTCGCGGGTCTCTAAGCGCCTTCATCAGCATTTCACCGCTGCCTTAAGTGTTCACGCGCGTCCTTCCTGTCAGGGTGTCAGACACCCACCGATGCACACATGCTGAATCCATGACCACATGATAACTGGTGCCTGCCACTGCAGGGCAAGATTCACGCCTTGATCACCGCATCAAGCTCAGCAAGATTGTGTTTGGCATCATTGGTTGGGCGCAACCAGCAAGCATCTTCCATTCACCTCTAGTGCTACTCCGGAAGCTTGCATCCACCCAAACTGTCATTTCATTGCCGTTCCACACCAGTCTCCGCCGACAGGATCTGATTCCCTTTTTGTGGCCACTGTTTCCTCCAGCATACCATCCCAAGAGGGGCATCCTTTATCCTCCTAGGTCCCATCCTTTGGTTAGTGTGCTTGCATAACGCTTAATAAATGCAGTTGGCCAACCTTTTTTCATGTGCTGACCCACAAGTTTCCCGCGACAAGGAAAATACGCTCTTTTTTTCTTTTGAGCAATTTCTGGAACTTGACCTCCCGCTTCCATCGAAGGGAATTGCTTTCTTCCCAGACTTGAGACCAGGACCTTAGTTCCGATGCACTCAATTCTTTACAGACTAGCCCGTAATCTGCAAAGTTTTTTCTTTGCATTGTGGCCTTCATTTTTGAAGATATAAGCTTATCCTCACTCTTGTCCTGATCCTGGGGATGTCGATCACTGACTTCATGACAAGAGGTGCCACATTCAGGCCAAAAAAAATCCCAAAATGCGTTTTAATGACCACTGTTTGAAATGCATTTGTCAATGTGAATCTGTGGTACGCATTTCTCAAATCCAACAGCGAATCGTTTTGCTCCTTGTCGTCGCCATTCTCTTCAATTTATGATTCTTCAGCCGTTTGCGTCTACAAAGCCGTTCAACTCCCGATAGTCAAGCTTGGGTCGGACCTTCTGTTTGTGTTCTTGTCGACCGCCATTAAGTTAATCCTTTGGGTGGGCCAAGTTCTTTCTCAGGATATGGCAGTAGCCATCCGTCTAATGCCACCGTGCTAGTTCTTCATTTCGACTTGGCCAGGTACTGTGTACTCCTGTACTGTCGAGGTGAATGACCACTCGCCCACTTCCACAATGCAGTCCACGTTTTTGTGCTCTTAAACGTCACTCTAAAGTCAGGCTTGTTGATAACAATGGCGGCAAAATGTTCAGGTTTCCGAAAGCGAGCTTCGCCTGATTCGGTCAAGTAAAACCTCCGAGCACTTTGATTGCATCAATCCCGAGAAGAAGATTGAATCCTAGCAACTGCCCTTCCACGACCAGAACCTCAACAGTCACGGGCTGAATATGCTCGGCGTAACTTAATTTTACCGTATCCACGGCATTCAGGGTCTTCCGTCGGCAGTCAACACTCCCACCTCTTCCTGTTTCCAGCAGCGACACACAGTCTTGCTCACCAGAGTCTGTGAGCATCCCGAATCCACTAGAAGCTGTGCACTCTACTCCATCTACAAATACTTATGCGGTGGGTAGCTTCCGGTTTTTACTTGTTAGGGAGAAGGCTGGCGTCAATTGAAAGCATCTCCCTTAATTTTTCCTGGCATTCTGAGGAAATGTGTCCGATGCCGTTACGCCGAAAACACATTACGTTCTGTTTGACCTCTCCTTTGGTCCTTGTTTACAATTCTTCGCCATATGGTTGGGTCCAGAGCACTTGTAAAGGTAATCGTTCTGCTAACAGGTTTGGCAGGGGAACCTCAGCTTCTGGCGCGTTGGCTCTCACGGATGTGGCGGCCAATACCTGGCACCCTTCGTCATCCGTCATAATAGCCCTTGCTTCTCAGAATCTGTTCTAGATTCATGTCGTCCATCCTGGAAGAAGCTTTGAGAAGCTGCCTAACATGATGTATTTTTCCTGACACAAATGCACATGCCATCCACCGATCAGGTAAGCGGTTCTCCTACTAGCCGCGCCAAACGATGCATTTAAGCCAGGAATTCATCCACAGTTTCCCCTATTTTGAAACAAAACCCATAAATTGGTCGAAAATTAAATTTGTCGGTCGTAGCCTGCAGTCATAAGGGCCGTTTAATTTGTTCCGCGTCTGCCCTCTGCTTCCACTGAGTTGTCTATATACATGCGAATCACCGCCTCGAAGTTAAAAGGCAAGATAAATCGATCTTGTCCATGGCACAAAGTTCGCAGACCAATTCCACATTTTCTATCCATTCAACAATGGGCATATCGATGGGGCGCAAATTCTGGAATCAAACGGACGTCAAAGACTTTGCCTTCCATTTTGAAGAATCAATATGCTAGCTTAGGCGAATGAAGAAAACAGTAACCAGCGAGTAAATTCAAGCCTCCCAACTGGTATTTCAAAAATAGTCGTTCCTTCCTGAGTTCTGTCTCCAAATCACACTAACTGCCCGTTCTGGCCATCAACCGTGAACGTCCCTTTATGACTTGGAAAAAAAATGTAGTTGTTTTTATAGTTGTTCATGTACCCATAATCCCTTGCGTCTTCCTGTGATCCCATAATTCATTGCGTCCATGTCCCATAATGCATTGCATTTGCGATGCCAGTCCCCCTCATTCTTTTATGTTATCTGGCCGAGGATGGATTACGTCAGAGCGGTAAGTGCTTTTTCTCTCCCTCATTTCAACTGCAGTAGCTTTACATGCTAAGCAAATACGGGCTCTTTTTTTTTTAGGACAAGGCATTTGTGTTTCGTCCCAGGTTCTGTCTCATGTCCGCCACAGTTCTCTAACAATCATAGGGAGACACTCCTCATTGCTATATGACGATTACCAGTCAAGTCTGATTAGATATTATTATTATTATTATTATTTGACTTGTTTTAAAGAATTGCTGACTAATAAGAAAATAAGCAACAGCAGTGCTGTTATTATCCAAATATTCTTTTAGACAAGAATCCTTGTCTTTTTTATTTTAGTCACATTGTTTTTTGGGACAAGCTATTGTTCCTATCATAAGAGACGAGTATCCTCATTTTTGTTGTTTTTATTACAATGTTTAAGTTAATCAGATTTCTGGCCTTCTGTTAGTATTTGCCCTATTCTATTACTGATTCCTGCTGTATAAGTTTGTATCTTATTTAAAAAGCCATGAGCTTAATCCAGGAATTTTCATCTATTATATGAGTGATCATGGCTCTCCACAACTTTGTCTTTTGTTGCTCTAAGTAACTTTGACACTTTACCATCACTCCTTGTTCTTTATCTTCATTCATATGCTTCTTTTATGTGTCAAGTTAATTAAAAACACAGGAGAATATGACTCTCCACAACTTCCTGACTTTGTTGCTCTAAGTAACACTGACCCTTTACCATCCTTCCTTGACCTTTTTCTTCATTCATATACCAATTTCTTTAAGGACATGGCTAATCATGGCTCTCCACATCTTTCTGCCTTTTGTTTCTTTAAGTAATTTTGACTCTACTGTCTCTCCATGTTCTTGCTTTTAATATGAATGTACCAAGTTCATTATAAATACAGGTGATCATGACTCTCCACAACTTCAACTCTTTTGTTACTTTAAATAACTTTGACCCTTTACAATCCCTTCTTTTTCTTCCATCTATTCACTAAACTGTATTGTAGCTTAAATGTTGTTTTAGATTTCTTTAATTTCCGTAATTTTTATTCTTAGTTTGTATATAACTGGCAGGTGGTCACTCCCGCAGTCAGCACTTTATATAAAATATATATAGTACTTGAATGAATTAGTTTTAACATGTCAACACAGAAGCAGATTTAAATTTCTATAATAATATAGATCTTACTTTATTACTTTTTAATTCTCTAACTCTTCATATGTTGAATGTATAACTATATTTAATTTCTAAATCTCGATTCCTTCTCCATTTTAATCTTATAACTCTCCCCTGTTCTATAAACACTGTTTTCTTTTATAACTTACACCTCTTTATTCTTATACTTTTCCGAGTTTTTTTTTTTTAACTGTATCTTGGTATAGTTTGGTTTTCTTAATAATTTAACTTATCTTTAAAATTATAAATTGATAATTTACTTTATCTTTAAATTTTTTACTCTTTAATATAAAATTTCTTTAAATATATTCTTATAATAAATTTCTTTAAATATATTCTTATAATAAATTATGATTTATTGTAAATTGTGCTAATATATCTCATTTTTAAGTATTATTTGTTATTTTTTAAGTGGAAACCTAACTTTTTTATAAATAATTAAAAAATTTTTTTTAATATATAAAACTCCCTCTTTTAGTTTCAACTTAACACCTCATTCTTCATATAACCCTAATTTAAGGTCATAAGGTTAATATCTGGGTTGAATTTATGTAGCCTCTTCCCTTTAAGACTGATACCTTCTACCCTCCCCTTACCATCAACTCGGGTGTTTCATCTGGCTGAGGCATCGAATTGAGTAGGTTCTGTATCAATTTTTCGACTACTGTCAAAGTTAAATTTTAAATCTATAATACCAACACTGAACACAGTCCATACACTGGAGCTGAATAATACTAACATACTACACGTTGGTTAAAATAGATCTATACTCATGTGAAGTAATTTTGGATTTTGTTGTTTAAAAAAAATATATATGTGTGTGTGAAGCCTGAACTTAAGACAGTTTCACTAATAAGAATCCCTCATTTTTTCTCTCTAGCACTGACCAACCTGGACCCTGCTGTCCAACTGGCTGCAGCCCAAATGGCTGTAGTTCAACAGCAACAGCAACAAGCCCTGGTGCAAGCCTATATTAACCAAATGGTAAGGAATCAGCGTTTGGTAAATGTGCCAGTACCCACAGGTACTGGTGCCACCACTGTCACCCGGGTAACTACTAGCAGACAAACCACCCCTTCTGTTGTCCAAACACACCGTGTTCTCAGTAGCAGCAAATCGGTTAGTAGTAAATAAATGATTTATCTGTCAGCATGCGTGGCTCTCCACAACATCCTGTTTTTTGGACAGGAATTTGGAACTACTCTTGCATGTTTAGGAAACATGGGTGGTAAGTTAACAGTAGTTTAGTGTACTAATATCAAAGAATGGTTGAAATGGTTTTCAGGGTTACTAATATATTAACTAGTTATGTGGAGGGACATTAAAATTTCAGGTGACTGTTGCAAGTTTTTGGAAGATTTATTTGTTTTTTTATTTGCTTTAAGATTTAAAACATTTTTTTTTTAGTTTTTTTATAATTTACAAAAAAGAAATTACAAATTGCTTCATTTTCATTGAAAGTTTTCAGATTCTCATACTGATCTTGGTTATATTCTCAACATTTCAACCGTTACACTCTCCAGCCTTCTCCAGGTATCTGTAGCCTTGTTGATATTTTGAATTATGACCCCTGTCAGAAATTATGGAATTAATACACTTAGCCGATGTTAACTTATTTTTTTTCATTTAGCAATAAAAAAATAATAGATAAGATGCAAAACATTTTTTATTTAATAGCTGAATATTCTCACTTCATAAATTATACCTTAAGCCAGAGTTTTTCAAACTGTGGGTCCTGACTCTTCAGTGGGTCATGAGATAAATAAAATTGGTCATGACAAAAAACAAAAAAAGAAACAAACAAAAATACACAAGTGAGAGCAAAGTGCAGAATATAAACGCCTTTTAATGATGCACAGCATTCATAAATCATTGCTAGTTTTTCACCAAGGGAAGCTCATATTTTATTTTTTGAAATATATATATATATATACAGACATATATATATATATATATATATAGTTTGTTCTCATTGAGTTTATGTATTTTGTTCATGAAACTTGCTGCAGACTGAGTGACATCAGTTTTCTCTTACAAAGAGACCTTGCACCAAAACTTAGCAAAAAATGTGTGCAATTGGAATCATTTGTTTATGAACAGCTAATCATGAAATGTGGAAAAACGAACAGTCTAAGCCAATGGATAAATAAAGTGTGTCGGTTCAAAATGCCGAGAACAGGGATTCTCAACCAGGCGGGGAGGTCCCCTTTAGGGAGGAATTTCTGCAGGGGATCTTTGACATGTTCTTGTTTCTTTAATTAAAAAATTTTGTTTATTGAATTACAATATTCTAGCAGTGTATGCCCACGTTCAAATGGAATTGGCAGAAATGCCCTCCAAATAGAATTGACAAAATTTCTAATAAACAATAAGAAAAGAAAAAAAACAGAACAGTGCAAAAATGATACTAAGAAAACTATATATATATATATATATATATATATATATATATATATAAAATTTTGTCTGCTTACTATTATTACTAATGTTGTGATGACATCTTGGTCAGTTGATGTTCACTAAAATTTAATATATATATATATATATATATATATATATATATATATATATAAAAAATATATTGTTATAGGATAGATAAATCAAACTACCAGATGTAAGCATGCGTATACACGCGTAAGCAGATAAATAATCATCAAATTTATACACGAGGTGTAAACATAATAGTGCTTGATGTGGTTAGATAAAGATATATATTAATTAGTACATATACGTGTACCTACATGTTGGTGTGCAACTTAAGTTTTGCTGAAATACAGCTCATCAGACACAAGGTCTATGTTGCTAAAAGTAAACAAATGGCTTATAGTAGGAGAAATGTTGCAATGTAGCCCAAAAATAAAATTGGACAAAAAGTAATAAATGCAATGCAGATGAGTTCTATTTTTTAAAAAAATAGAAAATGTAGAAAGATTATTAAAAAAAAAGATTACAAATTTTAAAATTCAAAATTAAAGACACTGTTTTCACATAGCCAAGATAACATTAATGCTTAAAGGGCGGTAAGATGCTTGGTAAGGTAAAAGAAAAAAAAAGTTTATAATGAAAGAAATGGAATATAAAAAACAGATAAATATAATGAAAGTAATTATAATATATGGGGAAAAAACATGATTTTAAAAGCAATGCAAAATTCACTATAATTGAAAAAATAGAAATAGACAGAAAAATTGAAAGGAACATGAAAACAAATGGATCTTGCACCTCAAAACACTTTGTCCAGACAGGCTTAATCACAAATCTAACAACATAGATAGAATTAATATATGACCCCATAAATCAAGCCCTACCCACATTTCCCACCCACAGAAGACAGACATCCTTGCAGTGGTGTTGAGGTCTCACATTTATACACCCACTCATACTAATATATACACATACACACATCACACACACGCTCCCAAAGAACTGAAAGATAACATACATTTAACACACACATCCCCTTCCCAGCAACTAATAAAACTGTTAAAATAACCAAAAAGGGAATTCTGAATTTCCCCATCCTCTATCTTAAAGACAACTTGAAAGAGGCCGTTTGACCAACACAAGGATGTGACCAAAATTAACAATAAAAAAAAAACAATTGAAAACTACAGATAAAGTTCATTTTCTTCAGAAACAGTCATTCACTCCTGTAGTTCATTGCTACTAACAAGCAGGGATTTTTTTTTTTTGATGATGGCTATACTGGCCAAAACTAATTGAGAAACTTAATTGAAATAATAAAACAAAAAAATATTAATATACAAAGCAGTGTGTCTGAAAATTTTCATTTTTAATATTTTTATTGTTCAAAACATATATAAGTGTCTGTGTGGTATTTAGTGGAAAGTGCTCAATATTTGTGATAGCACTAACATATGCAGTTGCATGGCAAATTTTTTGGTTTCATGCCTTTGAGATCTTCAAAATATATATAGGCAAAGCAAATGTAATAAGGCAAAACTTTCACAAAATAAGAATGGTGTTAACACACGAAAGGGATACAGTCAAGTGATTGTGTTCTGACTTGACAAGAAGAAAGAACAAAGATATGGTGGATGAGACTGAGAAGTGGTCTATCTTATTGGCTAGGAAAAAATCCCAGCATGCATCTGTAGAATTTGTCTATAAATTTGCGAAAGCAGGGATGTTCTTGCAGTCATTCCTAAGCAAATTGGAAGCAAAACTATTGAACTTTTTTGTTTATTTACTCTAATTAGCTATGAATTAAAACAAATTACTGGACACAGATTCAATTTTTAAAATCCATCAACATTATCTTCTGTTATTCAATTTGTAAAACGTCTCTATAAAAATAATCCATGTATATGTATTAATATGGAAAAGAATGAAGGTTTTCAATAAAAAATGCATATTATTTTGAAGGCACCTTTTGATCCAGACATAAGTCTGGTGACATTCTGACTTATGGTGAAACCACTAGCCAAGAAGGTTATTACTTACAATGATAGACATGTTACGAAAGCCTAAGAGTAGAACTGCTGAAATGTTGGGACTCTAGCAACCAAGACGAGAAATTAAAGATTGCTTTTTGATATTTACTAATCTTAGCTTTTTCTATCAGGGAGGGGGTATGAAGATTGGGTTGAGAGGGTCTGCCTTGAAAATCAGCATTTGAAGTCGTAGGTTTGTAGTCTGGGCACTGGTGTTGGTAGGCAGTATACAACTATCTCAAATGCCTTTTGATATTTTGCCTGGTTAAATTCAAAGGTTGTCATTACATTTCATTGTCTTTTAAAATTGTTTGAAACTTTGGTACAGGTTTCTCTTCAAAAGTTTGCAGTTTTTTTGTTTTTCTACTCAAGTTTTAATTGACTATCTACAAGGTGCAATTGATAAATTGTCGTCTAAATTACACAAAAATGAAAATAACACAGACATCTCAGTTTAACAGATATATTTACACAAAAATATCTTGAATCAGTAAATTTATTCAATAAAATTGCCATTGGCTTCGATCACAGCCTCCAGATGATTTTGGAATTTCCTGCAACTCTTCTGGACAATCTCCTTGTTTAAGTTGGTGAATGCTGCCATAATCCTTGCCTTCAGTTCATCTTTGGTGTTACAAGGAGTTTTGTTGGTCTCTCGTTCAACTGTGCCCCATACATAATAATCAAGGAGTTTGCAGTCTGGAGAGTTAGGTGGCCAAATATAAGGGGTGATGTAGTCGCAGAAATTGTCTGACAGCCATGACTATGTTCTCCTGGTTGTGTAACATGGTGCAGAGTCCTGTTGCCAGCAGCCACCCTCTTGATCAAGTGCAATACTACCTTTTCAAGACTCTTGATGTAGGCCTCCATATTGAGTTTGAGCCCCTGTAGAAAGACGACTGTAGGTATAATGTTGCCATCACTAGTGATCACTCCGAATACCTTTGTAATCACCATTAGACTCATCCAACTCTTTCCAAATCCTCTGCATTGTCTTCAGACACCCAAACGCTCTGAAATGTTTGTATATGAGCTTCCAGTATGAATGCCAAACAGTACATCATGCTATTTAGAAATTTTCTGGCAGAGTGAATTGCATCATGGTACTTTTTTTTTTCTCACAGACATTGTCCAACTGACCCTACTATACTGTACAGTCAACAAAATCGAAAAAAAGCATATGCACATAATTAAAAAATATAAAATGGCGACAATTTGCCCATCACACCCTCTGTGTGTGTGTGTATATATATATATATATATATATATATATATATATTATTAATAGAGATCTTATAAGTATAAGAAACTATACTCGCTCGGAAAATCTTCAGTGTCTTGATTTGCAAATAAACAAGCCAATACCAAAGGGAAAAAAAAGGTTTAAAAAAAGAAAGAACCAAGAATATGTATGTTAACCGAAAATAATTGTCCAGCATACAAGTCCAAAGCCCAAAGAAAAAAACCCTGATGCGAGTACCCAAAATAACTAAATAAAGTGCTCAATACATTGAGTAGAGCAGACCTAGTTAAACCTAGAGAGCCAGACAAACCTACCAAGGTTTCACCTAAGCAGATCGTCAGGGAAAGCTGGCCCAACTTTCCCTGACGATCCGCTTTAGTGAAACCTTTTGGTAGGTTTGTCTTGCTCTCTAGGTTTAACTAATATAATACTCACCTTCATTTTCTTGATTTTCCTTACATCTTCCTCTCCACATCAGTTGAGATATATACAAGGGTAAGTCAAAAATTATCTGCACTTTTGCCATAACATATCTTTAATTGTGTCACACTGACTTCTTCTGCATGCTTATAGTTGGTACTATTGTGGTCATGTGATCAAAGTTTGAGCTTGATCATGCCAATTTCCTTACTGCTGGCACAGTGTAAACATGGCCGCTCTACTCTAATTGTTAATCGGAGAGCCAAGTTCTAATTTTCATTGGGTTCATTATATGCACTTAAGCACAAATACCCCTGAGAAATATATGAATCCACCTTTCTGTCCCCTCTATGGGTTAATAAGTAAAACTTGTATCATTATTATCTCAAAAAGAAACATTCTAAAAATATTTTCTTTTTTAAATAACCTTCAAAGGGTTGATAAGCCATAAAAAATGAATCAGTTAATTAATCTGTATATTGATATATGGTTCTAGCCAATTACAGGTGTTTTCAGGTACTCCTGGAAAGTAAATGCGTGACACTTACAATCATATCTGTGTATTTATTTCCAGCTTTAAAAATTAAACTAAGAATTGAAAATTTTGACTGGTATTTTCTTTTTAGGCTCAGCAACAGCAGCAGCAACAGCAACAACAGACGTTAGTTCAGGCTGCACTGCAGCAGCAGCAGCAGCAGCAACAACAGGCTTTTTTGCAAGCGGCACTCCAACAGCAGCAAATCAATCAAGTTGCCCAACCATATTTAGTGCTTGTTCAACCTGATAATGCTGTGGCGAAAACACAGGTAACCATGACTACTGCCCAACAACAACAGCAGCAGCATTTGCAGCAGCTGCAGCAGCACACTAATACAAAATTGATGCAACAGTCACAGCAAATAACCAGACAAGAGTCATTATCAACCTCTGCAATATCACAAAACCATAAAATCATAAATGAATCGCAGCAGAGTGTAGTTAAATCCCCTGTGCCTGATGTCACCCCAAAACCATCTTTCTCTTCAAAACCACCACCTCCACCTGTCCACCCCAAACCAACTCCCCCAGCCGTATCTCCTAAGCCGAACCGAACCTCAAGCATATTTCTACAAAATCAATCACAGAAAACAGCAGCTTCTGTATCTTCACCTGTTATTGTCAACGGAACTTGTAAGTCATGTCATATTTCTTTATTTCTTTATTTTTTTTAATTGAGTTCACTCCAAGCAAGGCAGTAAAGCCCCTAAGATGCAAGGGGTTACTGAGTGTAGAAGAGTTAGAAACAGAAACATTGCTAAGGAACAAGAACAATAGAAGATTAATCAGGACAGTAGATGGCAATAGACATTGCATTTAAATTTTTGCAGATTAAAGTTGGCTGGAAAGCATGGAGCCAGATAAGGGTTACACAAGTGAGAAGTTCAGGAAAGAAACTGTTAGCATAGAATTTACGTCTACACCGAGCCAGCTCAATTTTAAATTAATGAGACCTCATTGGCAATCTAGTACTGCACTTAAAAAGTCTAGGCAACATAGCAAAGAGATCATCAGTACAATTACCATGAAAGTATTTATAGAAAAGTCACAGGGGTGGGGAACCCTATGGTCATGATAATGTGACTGAAAGATGAAACACCATATTGGGGCCTATAATCTTACTGATTGTTCTTTGGATTTTATCAAGGGCCCCTAGCTAAGCATTAGGCTGTATGTGGCAGCAATATTCTAAGCATGGACGAATGGTAGACTTATAGATATGTAAGATAGATTCTGGAGAGAAAAATGGTCTCGACTGTCGGTCTTGTGAAAAACTATCTTTGTTTGAAAATGTGAAATGGCATGACCAAATCACAGAAACCACATCATTTCAAGACTACCAACAGCAGCGACAATTAAACTGGATAGCACATGTAACTTGAAGTGAAAATAATAACATAATCACAATGTTGACGTTACACACTACATCAAACCAAAATTTAGAAAGTAAAAACCCCCATCAACACTGGAAAGAATGATAACAACTACTGGACTTAAGGAACCTATTTTCCTGAACAATGGTTTTAAGAGAATGATTTTAAAAATTTCAACCAAAAGCAGTACTACACAGTGAATGCTAAATGTTTTCTTATCAGGAAACAGCTAATATTACCATGTTTAATAGGGCTAAGTAGCATTTTTATGAATATGTGCACAAAGCTTGATCTTAATCCACTGCTTCAATTTTCTTTCTTTCATTTTCCAACAACAGTATAACATGAACACACAAAACTTCCTGTACTGCTTGGCAACAAATGACTCATCTGGTCTGTGTCTCAGAGAAGTGGAAGTCTGAACATATCCAGATATACTCAAAAGAAATGTTTGCCTGATACATTACCCCAGCAACACTAGATGACTTCAATAAAATGTTTTAAATTGTAATAACTTATGTGTATATGAGGGTTTCTGGGATTGTGCAATCATTAACAAGCTTATCCTGCACATTAGCTTGAGAGTGTTGTTTAATCTTTTCTCAGTGTCCCAACAACTATGACCTTATGACTAATATTTAATAAATTGTGGTATATGACAGTGTATATTTTGATAACATTCTTTTTGTTATTTTTCCAGCAACAGATCATCAGGTCACAGTTAACGAGGTTGTTAAAACAACTGAATCCTCTGGACAGGCACACAAAAAGACTATCCCTTCTGAAATTCTGATGACGTCTCAGAGAGAGAAACTTTCAATCAACACGTCAGTGACTCAAAATGGCAACAACAATGCCGACATCACTTTGGATTCTCCATCAGAGTCAACCGGGACTTCCTCGCTTTCTTCGCCATCTGATGTGGATTTCAAGCGTCAAATAAACATACCCTCTCCTGCACCACCTTCCCCTCCTGTTCATTTTCCACCAGGCACTATTCGAAATTACCGAGCCAATGCAGTGCACATTGGAAAGGTAATTTGGCCTCCACCAGCAGAACCCCAGAAGAAAAAAGAGGTTCAAGTTGGAAAATTAGACATTAATGAGAATTTGGCTCAGGATATCACAAACATTACGGCTCGAACGAAAAGTGGCCAGAAATGGAAGTCACAAGATAAACCAAAAGATGAAAGCATACAAACAACATTAAAACATCCTCAAAAAGTAAGAAATTTTTCTTCTTCTGATTTTTTATTCATCATCTTTGTTTTCACCTATTCTCTTTCTCATGTGTGGGTGGCGTAATGGATAAACGTGAAACTGAAGAGCAGAGTTCAAATTCCAGTCAGCTTTGTTACATTCACTTATATGCAAATATGTTTAGAAAAGGTAGAAATCCTTCTCCTCCCCTCAACTATGGGTTAAATAGTAGGACCTGTATCTTTAGAAATCATTGCTATCTCTAAAAATCTGTTAATGGAATCAAAACTCTTAACTTATCAAAAAGAAACTTGTATTATTCTTACAATCGGAATTGTTTGATAAATACTAGCATTTGAATTGGTGTTGAATTGATTTTTCTTCCTAATTATTTCTCCAATTGTCTATGTGGAAGGTAAAGACCTGAGTATTAGAGATAGATAATTTATTTACAAGTTTAGTGGAAAGAGGATTAGAGGTTCATGATGATGATAATGATCATGATCATCATCCTCTTGACTTTTGTAATCGTAGAGCAGATCCGAATGCAGAAGCCACACTAAATCTCCTCCACAACAGTCTATCAACGGCAGCCATTGGCAATTCTGTTACAGTCATATCTGTCCATTATTTGACATTGTCCAACCATTTTTTATGTTGGTGTCCTCTCCTATGTCCACTTTCAACAGTGCCTTGCATGATGGTCTTGCATAGGCTGCCATGTTTTGTAATGGGTCCATTTTTCTCCGTTTGACAGTGGCAAGAAAAGGTTCCTGGTCTCCCACAAAATTTTCAACCCTTTTCCACACAAACTCATTGGTTTTTTTTTGTTCCCAATAGAAAATGCCAAGGAGTTTTCTCAAACGCTGGGATCCTTCTCTCTGTTTCTGCCAACAGTGCCCACGTTTCACATCCATAGAGGAGAATGGAGGCTACCAGAAATTTGTACAGTAGAGAACAGGATTATGAATATTGTATTGTTGTCAGAAGTGTTATTGGTATTATCTATTTTTGGGGATTTGATTTATATTTCATCCCAATTCATATATATATGTATTCACATGTGTATTGAGCACTTTTTAATGCTACTGTTTCCTGGTCTGATTCAACTTTGACCATTAACCTTTTATGTATTTTATATATATATATATATATATATATATATATATATATAATAAAATATAAATAAAACAGTAAGATATATAATCCGGTGTTCTTATAGATATTTTTATTTTTACAAAAATGTAAATTTACAGAGCATTATAGTCTATTAAAAATAACAATGAAAATATTTTAAAGTTGTAATTAAAATTGTAGTTAAATAAAATGAATTCTAACCTAAACTTCTTTTACTTAGTACTACACGCACTTAAAAGAATCCAATAAAACACCTATAGTAAAATAAAATTAATATGAAATGCCAGAATATGTAAGCTTATGAATGACCCATGTCCTTTGTACTTACATGAGAAACAATATATTTATATTTATATATATAAAAAATAAAAGTTTACTAAATCAGTAAATTAAGTAACTATTTTTGCCGTCATTGTCATAAATTTTACTTAAAAAAAAAAAAAAAATGTACCCTAATATAAATACTTATACTTGATGTAAAAATAATCCTACATAATATAAGGGATTCTAATAATTTTAACTGTTCATAAAAAAATATAGTATAATAAAAATTAAAAATGAGAATATTTCAAATCGTAGTTAAATAAAAAGTATTCTAATCTGAACACCCCCGAAAATCTTTAAATTTACAAATAGGAAAAAAAATGCCGTAAGAATTTATTTTGCCGTTAACAATAAATCTAAAAAAAATCCAGACGACATGCATTCAACGGATGTCAGTTCTCATTGAAAAATACATCCCTACCCCTTACCAAAATGTAGCTAATAACCAATACAATGATACAGACATAAGGAAAACCCAGATAGCCTTGTCCAATTGAAGTAGATTTATCTGTAACCATGGAAACGTGATTTTAGCTGTGTCTTTAAAACCCAGTAATTTTAAAAGTTACTCCAAAATTCACTTGAGGATGAAATGGAACTAATGTCTTTAATTTAATTGCAAAATTAAATTTGTGGCTTTTAGCTTCCATTTTTGAAACATGGTTAGAACTGTGTAGTGGAAAAAAAAACATATTTTAAATCAATTAATTTATAATATATATATATTTAGCAACAGTCTGTTTTCTTCATAAACACAATCTTCAGACCCTCAGTGTTGACCTCAGTATCCACTTTTATATTTACATACACTCTATTCATACCTTAAAACTAATATATATATATAAAGAAATATAGTTTTAAGGTGTGCTGTATTTATGGAATAAAGTGCTCAATATCAGAGATCGAGCGTATGTAAATATAAAAGTGAACATTGAAGTCAACATTCGGAAGCGACAGACTGTTTCATGCTAGACACAATCATCAGGCCACTTGGGTCTTTACCCCCCCTGTCCAAGATGTAACCTAATGAGATACATATATATATATATATATATATATATATATATCATGTGTGTGTGTGCATAGATATAAATGCCTTTTACATTGTTAAAAATTACTTAGTAAATACTGGCATCTGAATTGGTGTTGGATTGATTTTTTTCCTAATCATATCTCCGATTGTCCTGGACGTTGAGGGTTAAACCCTAGTATTAGAAATAAATAATTTATTTACAAGTTTAGTGGAGTGTTATATGGCATTTGTCTCCTGTGTGACAGCAAATTCTGGACAATTTCCTCAAAGATGAAGAAGAGACTTAAAACAACAGAAATGTGGTTCTACAGAAAGATACTGAGGATGCCTTAGACTGAACATGAAGTTTTGGAGAAAATGGAAACAAAAAGAAAACTTACACTTAACGTCAGGAAGAGGTAGTTGAAATTTCTGGGGCATGTAAGGAGGAAGGAGGGCTTAGAAAATCTGATACTCACAGGACAGATTGCATGACTGAAGAAAGCAGCATGTAACATACTTGATGAACTTAAGCAGATAGATGGCAGGACAGAGTTTGTGAGAAATAACAAAAAGACAAAACTTGTTGAGAACTACAATGGACAGGAAGATGTGAAGGGCCATGATCGCCCACGACCTAAAGGGACATAACACATAAAAGAAGTTAGAGGGTAGGATTATGAATTTTGTGTTGTTGGAAGAAGTGCTATTGGTGAAATCTTGCTTTTTTTTGTCTTTGTGGATTTTGTAAGCTCGTTTTCTACAATTGAAGATGAAATGGTATGGGTAGCAAATATATGTTAAAACTTTCAATGACCTACGAGGGTTGATAAACTGTAAAAAATAAGGCAGTTCAATCAAGTAATGTTATCAATATTAGGAGTCATGATAGAGTAATGGATAGCAACTTGGATTGAGGAATTGGAGAGCTGAGTTCAAATTCCTGTCGGATCCATTGCATTCACTTACATTCTAATACCCTTGGGAAAGGTATGAATCCTCTTCTTCTCTCCCCAGCTATGGGTAAATAGCAGGACAGACCAGGTTCTATAGCCTTGGATGGCAACTGGTCTACCACAGAAAGAAATGGCAACCTACTGTGGGAAAAATCTTCCTCGTCAGTCGTGTATCGAAAGATACATGATTGCCTAAGCATGTATTACGCATGGCACATAACAGACTGAATGTTATCAATCAGTGTGTGGAATCCATTTGAGAGAAAGGATTTGAAATTTTTTTTCCTTCTCTCTTAAAATGCCAAGGTTGGTTTGATGAAAAGCATTTCAAATATCTTTCTATAAGTGATTAGTCAAGATTAAATTTATTAGTTGGTAGAGAAGAGTTCACTAATGTTTACTAACAACTGATAATTTATTCAGATACGTTAATAACTACACCAGTCTTCATAGAGTCATCAGTCATTGAAAGCAAAAGATTTTTTTTTTGTATCAAATTTTAAAGGAAAGTAGTTTTAAGTTATTCAAAGTATGGGAATAATTTTGAAAATTATATTTTTATTTTATTTTTTAAATTTTTTAAAATTCTATTTATTTTATTTATTTGTTTAATTTTTTTACAGTTTTAATGGCAAAATAAAGGAAACTAGTTTTAAGTCATTCAAAGTATGAGAATAATTTTGAAAATTATCTTTTAATATTTTTTTTTTTAATTTTATTTATTTATTTATTCATTTTTTAACTTTAATAGCAAAATAAAGGAAACCAGTTTTAAGTCATTCAAAGCAAGGGAATAATTTTGAAAATTATCTTTTAAAACTGAAATTTTTTTTTTTTTTCACCTTTTCTTAAAACAGGCAATTTTTTTTTCTGTTTTTCACCTTTTATTAAATTGACAAATTGTTTTTTTTTTTAATCTGTCTATATTTCTGAGATGAGGTATTATGTACATTATTTACATTATTCGGACTATTGTCCTCATCTTTGTTGCAATATTTATCACAACGTTTCGACTGTTGTACGCTTCGGCCTTCTTCAGGTGGTTGGAATTTCGAACTGAACCCTTTATTACACTCACTGGGTAGACTGTTCTAGTTCCACGTGCCATGTTTGATGGATGTCAGTTATCAGTTATCTCCTGCTAATTTCCCTCTGAAAGTTCTCCACTCCCTTAACCGGGTATTGAACTCACACTCTTTGGGTCCTGTCACTGGATCTAACCAATGCCTTTATCCACTGTACCATGTGTCCTTGTTTTTTTTTGTTTTTTTTGTCTTTTTTTATCTTTTCTTAAAACTGAAATTTTTTTTTTAATTTTTAAAACTAGAAAATTATGTTGCCGTTATTTTTTTATTATTATTATTATTATCTTAAAACTGAAAATTATTATTTTTTGGCTAATTTTTTTACTATTTTTTTAAATTGGTTAATTATTTTGTTTTCATTTTTTTTTTAATCCTGTAAAAAAAGATTAAACAATGGGCATTTTTTTTTTTTTTTTTTCATCAAATAGAGAAAAAGCAGCAAACTTACTGACACAGTTTCTCACCTGACCACCCTGAAAACATTAGAGAAGAAATTTGGTGCAGTTGCTAATGTGCAAACAGAAACCGATGACCTCCAAGGCAAAGAGGCTAAATCATTTCAGACTGAAAGAAATATACAAAGCAAAAGTCAAATGGTATCCGTAGATATACCACCAGCTGGTAAGTCTCCCATTATTTTATCCAAATTTGTAATGACTAAATGAGATAGTTCATCTCTGTACAATGTACTTTCTGATATCTGCACTGGAGCTGCCCTGTACTTTGCCTATCCAAAATCCTGTACATGGCCTTGTGGGTGATGAATTATTTTTCCCCCTTAACACCCCTTTCCTATAGACAGCATATCACAAGCCTCTTGCTACTCTCTCACTGTTTCCATGGCATATGTTCTGATGAGCTGCATTCCTTGGTTCCACCCACCCTAACATTTGCAACCTGCCATGCCACATCTACAATGCTGAATCAGCCTCATTCTCTTTGTGTTTCATTAGTAGGCAGTAACTTATTCAGGCAGCTTCTTCCTGGGAACTCCTGTTTTGTAGAACAGACTTCCAGGAAAATGTTTTCCAAATCACTATAATTTTGACCTCAGCAATTCTAGGGTTAAAGGTTATCTTTCCTACATACCCCATGAACTTCACTTCTTGCCTTTTCTTATACTCATACAACACTACACACAGTAAATCTCTACTTTCAGTGCCTTTGGGACCTTGTGTTGGGTGAACATTTAATATTAGAAAAATAAGTTATTTTCCTTCAAGTTACATGTACTATAATAATTATACTGTTATATATTATACTAGTATAATATATACTATTAATTGTATATATTGATCAAACATGCACTACACTCTCTCATAGGTTAACCTGACATATTTGAAACAGAATGTTTAAAGTTTTTTTTCTCTGCAATCCTGATACCAACTCTTTTATTTTTTATATTTTCCACTGTAGTTCTTTATCAATAGTATTAATTTAGTTCTGAAAAGAGCAGCAAATTCTTATTACTTTTCTATATGATCTGCTATACTAGATTTTGTGGTTTCTTACTAGAACACTTTGTTAATGTCATCAGTTCTCAACTTGGTATCTATGCTGATGATATACCATTTAATCCTGTCTTAATAATAAGAGAAAGGTCAAATTGGCAGCCAATCTCAAAAATGACCTGTAATCTGTTATTAAATAGGACAAGGAGTGGCTTGTTAATTTTAATACCTCAGAAACGAAACTGCTCTCTTTTAATCATCTGAGAGACCCCTACCTGTCTTCCATCAGTATGGCTGATACTAACCTCCAACACATTGCACCTTTTCGAACTAACTGACATGAAGTAGAAAGAATATATTGAATCTATTGCTAAATATGAATCTAAGAAATTTCGTTCACTTGTCATGCTTGACAATGTTTCTTGCCAGAATCTAGTTTATGAATCGTCCTTGCTTTGAATAATTGCTGCCACATCTGATCTGGTTCTCCTGTGATATATTTAAAGATTCTTGATAAAATCCAAAAAATAATCTGCAATGTTATTGGCCCTGACCCAGCATCTCAACTTCAGTCCCTTTCCTATTACCGTAACATATCTTCCCTATGCCTTTTCTATAAATATTTTGATGGTAATTGTTCTGAATGAACTTTCCGCTATGGTATGTAGGATTTATGAATTTAAGAACAGTACTAGATTGGCAGCTAGGTCTCATCATTTTACAGTTGAAATGGCAAGATGTAACCATAAGTTCTATGCTAACAGTTTCTTCCAGCTTCTTGCTTTCCCATCAATTTTGATCATCTTAATTCTTGTTCTTTTATTGTCCTCTCTCCTTAATAGTAGTTTTTCTCATATTCTCTAACACTCAGTAACCCCTTTGCATCCTAGTGGCTTTTTTGATCTTCAAAAAAGTTAATTGCAATGTTTGTTATCTTCTGTCTTCTTAATTCTTGTTCTTTATTGTCCTTCTCTCCTTATTAGTTTTTTCTCTAACACTCAGTAACCCCTTTGCATCCTAGTGGCTTTATTGCCTTTGATCTTCAAAAAGTTAATTGCAATGTCAATTGTTATCTTCTGTCTTCTTAATTCTTGTTCTTTTATTGTCCTCTCTCCTTAATAGTAGTTTTTCTCATATTCTCTAACACTCAGTCACCCCTTTGCATCCTAGTGGCTTTATTGCCTTTGATCTTCAAAAATTTAAATGCAATGTCAATTGTTATCTTCTGTCTTCTTAATTCTTGTTCTTTTATTGTCCTCTCTTCTCAAGGTAGAGGGTTACTGTGTGGAAATGTATCAGCATAAAAAAGGGGCAAGAAGTGAAATTCATGGGGTTATGTGCAAGGTTCGATGGATAAATTGTCATCTAAATGATAACAACACAGATCTCTCATTTTAACAGATATATTTACACAAAAATATCTTGAAATACAAAACAGTAAATTTATTCAATAAAATTGTCATTGGCTTCAGCCATGTCCTCAAGACGACTTCGCAATCTCCTGCAACTCTTCTGGACAATCTCCTTGTTTAAGTCAGTGTATGCTGCCATAATTTTTGCTTTCAGTTCATCTTTAGTGTTGCAAGAAGTTTTGTTGGTCTCTTGCTCAACTGCACCCCACACATAATAATCAAGGGGGTTGCAAACTGGGGAGTTAGGTGGCCAGATGTAAGGGGTGATTTGGTCATAGAAATTGTATGACAGCCATGACTGGGTTCTCTTGCTTGTGTGGCATGGTGCAGTCCTGCTGAGAATGTATTCATGCACTTACCTGCCTGATAAGAAACTCCTGTGTCCCTGGTTATGGACCTGATTGATTTGGTGGGATTGATGTCAGTCATGGCCTGGATCTCACCAACAAATTTGGGATTTCTTTTATCAGAACAATTAGAATGAGTTTTTCCAAGCTGTCATACCTTCCTTATAACCATTAGAAACATCCAACTCTTTCTGAATCCTCTGTCCTCAGATTGACACCCAAATACTCTGAAATGTTCGTATTGGAGCTTCCTGTGTGAATGCCAAGCAGTACATCATGCCATTACCAAATTTCTGGTGGAGTGAATTGCGTCATGATGCTCTTTTTCTCACAGACCACACCCAACTGACCCTACTATACTGTGCAGTTGACAAAATCTAAAATAAACAACACGCATGTGCAAAATTAAAAAAAATAAAATGACAACAATTTACCCATTGCACCTTGTAGAAAGATAATGGTTATCCCTAGACTTGGCATATTGAATGTCTGTCGAGACATCATCTTTATTGAACAGTATAAATTGTAAATAGTAAAAAATGAATAGGCAAACATCTACATGATCTCAGTAGCCAAATCAGCAGAAGTGGGCAATACCAGTCAGGCTAGCATAACCTAGGTAGATTTTAACAGACCAAGCATCCGACAGTTCAATACAACCAGATTTGCCAGATCTCGCCTATTTCAATCCCCTTTAAGCCACTTAGTGGTTCTATACTAACTAAAAGCTAGTGGCCTTCAATTTAAAACCATCAACTTCTAATATTTGCTCAAGAGACCCTCAAGGTAGAGGGTTATTATATGTTGTTGTATGAGCGTAAAAAAAAGAAGTGAAGTTTGTCAAGTTATGCAGGAATGACAACAGTTAACCCTAGACTTGGATAAGTCATGATTGTCGTGATTTTGTAAAACATCCTGCTGGAAGGCTGTTCCCTAAAACAGTAGTTTTTACAAGCTTTTCAAATTGAACTTGTGAATTTTATATTTTGACTTCATATTTATTGCAGCTTGAACATTTATGTAATTTCTTTTTTTTTTATGTATTTCTCCATTTTAAATTTTTTAAATTTTTAAATTTTTTTTAGCACCCACTCATGAAAATTTCAAAGAAATAGAACCAGTAAAAGTCAAACCAAATATTGACTATTCAGCATTTGAAGGAATCAAAACCAAACTCTACCAGACAAAGAGGGAACTTTTTCTTACATACCAGGATGTTCCCTGGACACTACGTCTGAGAAAAGAGGTAAGATTTATAAAAATAAAACTCTTCCCAGTCAAAGTACCATATATACTTGTCTATAGGCCACCTCTCTATTTTACATCTAATTGATTGATTGATTAGTTTTTTACGGTTTATCAACCCCTTGCAGAAATTATTTTTAGATTGTTATTTTATTTTGGATATAATGATTTAGTGATACAAGTCTTACTAATTAATCCATAGTTAGAGAGAGAAGAGGTGGATTCATACCTAATCAAAACTTAAACAAGAAATTATACTATGGATATAAAGTGGGGATTCATTTCTGTATTACAGTCAGTATATAAACAGATCCCTCACTTTTTGGTCGCAGGAGTTTCTATACATTTATATTCCAGAGAATGAAAATAAATCTAAAAGACATGCCTGTGTAGCTAATCAATATTTCATTGATTGATTGATTTGTTTTCTACGGCTTATCAACTCTTTGCAGGTTATTTAAAGCCAGAAAATATTTTTAGATAATAAGAATTTTTTTTTTTTTTTTTTTTGAGATAATAATAATTTAGTGATACAAGTTTTACTAATTAACCCATAGTTGGGGGAAAAGAGGAGGATTCATACCTTTCTCAAGGATACTTGCATGTAATCAGATATAACCAGGCAGATCAGATAATTCGTTAGTATCAGCCGACTATGTCATGCCCGGGAACAAGTGTCAACAAGGCTAATAGATTTCTCTGTCTTGCTTCACTTGAACAGAGATTAAGCCTTTCCCAGTTCCACCTGTCTGGTTGATGGCAATCAACAGTAGCTAGACACAAATTCTGTCATTTTGTCCCTGTAGAAAATCAATGAAATTGATCTTCATCAGAACATGGTAAACTTTCATTTCTGGTTGCTGGTTACGGTCAAGTTGTTGGTGGTCAGCTTGTGGAGGAGGAAAGTTCTTTGATAAATGAACCAAAAAAATAAATCTACATTTAACTTTTACAAAGTTCTGGGAATGACAATAAACTACATTCGGCAGCAAGGACTCTGATTGAGAGATTGAAGGTTTTCAGGAGTGTGGTATCACCTCTTCTTGTTGTTCCCAGGTCCACCCTGACTCAGAGTGATAGCACCTGTTAGGGCCCCAGCTATGGATAAATAGTGACCCCCTAAATAAACGCAAAATACTATGAAAGTATAAAAATACATTTTTATAGTAAAAATACCAGCAATACATTTTTATCTGTCGATATTTCTGAGATAGGGTATTGTAATTATTTGCACTATTTACATTGGACTATTGTCCTCATCTGTTTTTGCCATATTCACATTTCGACCGTTGTACACGCCGGCCTTCTTCAGGTGATTGGAATTTCAAACTGAACCCTTTATTTCCTCCACTGGAGTAGATTGTTCTAGTTTCATGTGCCATGCCTCTTCCGGATGTCTTGGTTATCTCCCTTTAACTCAACTGTCCAAGTTTTTGTTCACCACTGCAGTAGCCAGGGATTGAACTCATAACTCTTTGGGTTAAGTCACTGGATCCAACCAATGTTTTTATCCATATAGTCCAGTGGATAAGTGTTGGTTGGATCCAGTGACTTGACCCAAAGTGTTGTTAATTCAGTACCTAGTAGACTAGCATCCTTGGATACGAGTGGCTGTACCATTTACGTTTATAATATGTCGCATATCTTTGTGACATCCCAGCACATATGATCAATGATTTTTAATCAGCATTTTGATTTGAACATCAGCAACAACTGCAAGCCTGCCATAAAGTTCTTTCGGATAAAAATTTTCACCTTTTGAACAAGTCTACTCTCAATTATGGCAGTATCTTCTTAAATGGCACATTTGTTGTTTGTATAGTGTTTTTCTTTTTTAATTGCTATCACCCCATGCAAGGCAATAAAGCCACTAAGACACAAGTGGTTACAGTATATGTCTATATTTCTGAGATGAGGTATTATGTACACTATTTACATTATTCGGACTATTGTCCTCATCTTTGTTGCCATATTTATTACAACATTTCAGCCATTGTACACTCCAGCCTTCTTCAGGACACATGGCACACTGGATAAAGGCATTGGTTAGATCCAATGACAGGACCCCAAGAGTGTGAGTTCAATACCCAGTTAAGGCAGTGGAGAACTTAGAGAGGGGAATTAACATGAGATAACTGATAACTGACATCCATTAAACATGGCACATGGAACTAGAACAGTCTACCCCAGTGAGCGAAATAAAGGGTTCAGTTCAACATTTCAACCTCCTGAAGAAGGCCAGAGCGTACAACAGCCAAAACGTTGTAATAAATATGGCGACAAAGATGAGGACAATAGTCCGAATAATGTAAATAGTGTACATAATACCTCATCTCAGAAATATAGACAGTTACTTAAAGGCCGAAATGTTGTAATAAATATGGTGACAAAGATGAGGACAATAGCCTGAATAATGTAAATAGTGATTACAGTATGTAGAAGAATTAGAAAAAGAAA
>CAHIKZ030005454.1:2255000-2275000 GCA_903632075.3 Acanthosepion pharaonis | reverse complement strand
GCTAACCTATCTACTCCTATTGAGAAGAAAATAAATTCAGAGTTTAGGCAGAAATGTTAGACATATAGAGTTGAAGTAAACTTTAGAAGGAACTGGAAACCCAATCCTAAACAGAAAACAAGGAATAAACCTCCTGTTCAAAAGGCTGAGGAGGAGTGTGAACTGGGTGAATAACAGATGTCTACTCCTACTGAGAGAGGAGAGAAAAAATAAATAGTGAATAAAATTTCATAATTCAGGTAGAGACGTTAGAAGTATAGTGTGGAAGTAGACTTTAGGAGCAACTTGAAACCTGATGCTAAGGAAGAAATAAGGGATAAACCTCTACACCTGTTCAAAAGACCGGGGAGGAGTGTGAACAGGACGAGAGGTGAAACAAGCAGCCACAAATAGATGGTGGAGATAGTAGAACAGTCAAAGATCTGAGTAGTGCCCTTCCAACAGTCAGCATCAATGGAACTTCTCAAAACTCTAGCTGAGGTCGTTTTTAGCAATAATGTCATCTATGCTGAGAGACTGTCTTTCCCCAGCCACCAAATTATGCAAGAGAATAAAACTCTTACCTCCACCATGCATGCCACAAACCCTAGCCAATGTCATTTTTTACGTTGGTCTGGTTACCTTCTTGGAATTTTAAACAAAGCTCCACAAGGCTAGATTGTTCTCATTCCACTTCATCAATTGATTAAGCGTTTGGTTTGAAATTCCTAAAACATTACCAAGTATGAAGACAGATGTCTGAATAAGGCTGGTGTGTACAATGGTCGAAACATTGTGAGTATAATAACTAAGATGAGCATATCTGTCCAAATAACCAAATTTATTTTGTTCTTTATAATAAAACTAGGTACCTCCCCCCAAATTTTCTTAAAAAAGGCCCCAAAATTGATAAAAACAAAGTTTTATCATCAAAATGTTATTATTAAGAAGAAAAGCCAAAGTATTTTTTATTAAATTTTTTACTCCTTTCTATCACATTCATGATGCATATTTTAGCTTCTTTTTTTTTTGGTTATTGTGCAATTATATATTTATATTTTTATCCTCGATTGAGCTCTAAAGAGTGAGGAGCAATAACCAGTTAGACCTGTTTTTGTTTGTATATTTTTTTATCCCCCCCCACTTTATAGTAAGTAAAATGTTATTTATTTTTCTTATCCTTACTCTACTTCCCATTTCTGTTTTATATATTTTTGTCCATATTTATACATGCTTTTAAAATTTTCATTTATATCCCCAAAATCAAAGAAAATGATAAATTTCAACAACATTGGATTTCCAGAATGTTGTTGCAATCAACAAACATTGTGTCCAAGGAAAATGTCATGTCAAATATTACTGATTATTTTTTTTATTTCTTTTTCTTTTCCAGAAAGTCATCACATCACTAAAGATAATTATCTTCAAAAAGATCTGAGTGAACAAGTGAAGAGAATCGTTGTCGATACAGCCAAGGAATGGCCAACATATTTCTGTAGACTTTTTCCCATTGCTGTAAGGGCCACTTTTTAAGAAAAAAATATTTTCATCAATTTTACACATTATATTTTGAAAACAATATGGGTTTCACTATATTATTTGGACTATTGTCCTTGTCTTTGTTGCCATATTTATCGCGTTTCAGTTGATGTATGCTCTGGCCTTCTTCAGGTAATTGGAATGTCAAACTGAACCCTTTATTTAGCTTTCTGGGGAAGACTGTTCTAGTTCCATGTGCCATGTCTAATGGATGTCAGTTATCATTTATCTCCACTGCCTTAACCAGGTATTGAACTCACAACTCTTTGGGTCCTGTCACTGGATCTAACCAACCTCTTTATCCACTGTGCCATGTGTCCTTAAGTGGATAAATACCTCATCTCAGAAATACTGAGTTTCATTGTGTGTGTGTCTCAAGATGCGAACTGCAAATTCAAGATGTCAAAATCAAACAAATAGGGTAATAGCATCTCACTGATGACTGCATAACTCCATGGGAGAGTATCTGTCTACACAAGCAGAGCAAAGTTTCCCTGATTGGTTGCGATAAATGGTGTGTGTGTGTGTGTGCATGTAACACTGGCTGGCACTGTTTTCCAAGTATGCTAGGGTGGCTAGCTAATCTCTATTGCAGGCAACTGCTCAAGTACATTTCTGTTTCTTCAACACCCCTTGAGTTTTATGCTGATTATGATCGTCAGATGATTAAGAATTAAGGAAGACTGTTGAAAATCACCTTAAATAAACACATGAAGATAAAAAAGAGTGGGGAAAAAGCAAATAGTCACGTATATCGTAATGATCAAATTAATATTAGCCATTTCTCTACAAGAAAACATTTGGCATTAATTGACTGAACAATTAATAATGCTTTTGGCTGAAACTCATAAAATCTTATCTGTGCAGATAGTCTGGCTGTTGGTTCTAAGAACTGAGCTGCTTGACCCTTATACGTCAAAAACAACAGGAGAGTTCAGTGTGTGTGTGTGTGTTTGTATATATATATATGTATATATATATATATATATAGGGGGTAATATTCAATGGCAGCACTCTCGAGGATTTTCCTTCTGAGTGAGTTATTTTCTTTTTTTATCAGTGTAGCATTTTCAAAATCAAAATTGTGGTTGAATTTATTTTGTGAGGTCTCTTTTGTGCTTATAAATGTGTTTTTTTTTTTTAAATTTCTACTTGTTTCTCCAATATATATCCAAAATATACAACCGAAACAAAAATAATAATATAATCCGCAATAATAAATTACATGAAAACATATGCATAATACTACTGACCAACTCTGTCACGTCCACTATCCAGAACAACCTATCCCATCTAAATAATCTTAAAATAATCACAAACACTTCCAAAACCATTATGGATATACTCAGATCCTCAAACACTAATACCAATAGAATTTCTGAAGCAGGCATTTATAAAATAAACTGCCAAAACTGTTCCTCCCAATATATTGGAGAAACAAGTAGAAATTTTAAAAAAAAACGCATTTATGAGCACAAAAGAGACCTCACAAGCTACACTCATAAAAACAGAAAATAACTCACTCGGAAGGAAAATCCTTGAGAGTGCCACCATTGAATATTACCCAAATATTAATCTACACCCAGGCTTCAGATATATATAATGCAATGTTACATCAGAACATGTACATACCTACTACAAAACTGTACATCTTGTTTCAACGTAAAAAAAAATTTTCATTAGGGCGATTCCTCCTTCTTCAAATAAAAAAAAAACTATTATTTAACTTTTTGTAACTTTGTATAATATTTATGCATTACAGCCTAATCTTTATTCGGTAAAAATTTCATTGCTAATCATGCATTACTTTTTAAGTAATACACATATTTATGTCTTTGTTGTTTCCGTTCCTTATATTATGGCTACTGCTGTGTGTGTGTGTGTATATATATATATATATATATATATATATATATATATATATATATATATATATATATATAATCAAACAAATCTTTTTACCTCATATGGGGAATAGAGTATTTCAGCAGACAATGAAAGTGTCTGTTTTTTTCAACTCCAATATAAATAAAATATATTGAGCACTTTTTTGTGGATCAGTTCTAATATTTGGATTATATACCAACAGATTTTTTTTACCTTACTATATATATATATATATATTATTTTTACTTCAAACATCATTTTTAGTATTTGAGTAGAGGTTTCATTTATATTAAACAGTATTTATTTTGTCTCCCAGCAAAAATAATAAACACTATTTACTTATTAGTTTGTTTATTGAAATGGTTAGCAAAATATTGGCTAATTGCCAATTAATTCAAACTTTATAAAATGGTAAATAATAAAGATTTCCCTATAGATGATTCACATATTTTAATAATTTTGTAAATGTTTATAAATTTATGAATAAAAAATTGTTATAAATTGGTAAATGATAAATATTGCATTGCATTAATTCTAATTGTATTACTTTTTAGAATGTTGCAAATATAGAATTATTCTTGTAAATAAACAATCTAATAGTGTTTAATTTTTTTTGTTGTCAATTCTCAAGAACAAAAAATGTATGAATTCATTTTCATCCTGTTTAGGTTTTATTCCAATTCTAATCATCACTTTTTAAAACAATAAACATTGCTGAGGAGTGAAGGTAGTTAAAATAATAGCAGTGTCAAGGGAAAAACTGTCCTTCTGATACTATCTTATTGCAAGCGTGTTCATCCAGGTTTGCCAACATTTTTAATACCCCCCCCTTTTTTTTGGTTATAAATTTTCTTTTTTTTAACCTGTTTATTTTATTTATTGCTTTATAAAATTTTATAAGCCTGCAAAAAACATGTTTTTCTTCTTTCAGTGTGGCGTCAAATACCGAAATGTAATTTATCTTGGTGTGAACCAGTTCGGGGTGTATCTTGTGACACGAGAGAAAAACTCAGTGATAGATCAACTGAAAGTTGTTGAAGGCTTCTCGTAAGTTGATTTTTTTATTTTTTATTTTTTTGGATTTAAAATACTTTCTTTGATATTTTCCAACACAAAGGAAATATTTCAGGCAGAAGGGCGTGTAAATAAAGAGTAAGATTATGTTCCACTGAAAGGGGACGTGCCAACTCAGAAAAGCAGCATTTCAAATTTTGGCTTTTATCTTGGATTAAACACTGACCTGAAACCTAAGTAGGAAAGATATCATTCTTGAAACCAGCGTTTCTCAACACCAGTACGATCACCGAAGTTAAGCAATGTCACTCCTGGTCAGTAGCTAGATAGGTGACTGCTTGGGAATACCAGCTGCTATCAGCTTGCATGTATGAGTGGTATAATGGATAATGGCTTGGGATCTTTAATCCGAGAGTTGAGTTCCAATTCTAATTGCATTTGTTATATTTACTTACATGCAAATATCCTTGGGAATAGGTGTGAATTCATCTTTTTGCCCCCCGGTTATGGGTTAATTAGCAAGACTTGTAGCACTAAACCATTATTATCTAAAAACAAAAAATTCTTACAATCTAAAAAAATTTTCTGGCTTTAAATAACCTGCAAAGGGTTGATAAGCTGTAGAAAATGACTCAATCAAATATTTCACAGGCATGACTTTTAGATTTATTTACATGCTCTGGAATCTAAATGTATAGAAACTAGCATGGCCACAAAGTGAGGGATCAGTTTATAATTTGAGTTTAATATAGAATTGATCCCTCACTTTATCCCCACATTATAATTTCTTGTTTATCAAATTCTGATCAGTTATGAATCCACCTCTTCTCCTCCAGCTATGGGTTAATTAGTAAAACGTGTATCACTAAATCATTATATAGAAAAAAAAGAAAGATTCTTACAATCTAAAACTATTTTCTGACTTTAAATAACCTGCAAAGGGGTTGATAAACCATAGAAAACAAATCAATGAAAGAACATTCACTTCAAGGCACACTTGTAGAATAACTAAAACTCTGGTGCATACTTTCAATTTTAATCAAGAAAAATTAGTCATGAAATTTTTTAAATAGGAAAATAATAAAGATGTCTTCTGAAATAAGCATTTATTTTGAAGTCATTACATTGTATATTTAAGTATGAATAAAGACCAAAGGAAAACTTAGCCAATGTGTGTCGTCCTCTGAGGGACTTCATCAAAGCAAATGCAAGGATTTTATTTTGTAACAAATATTTATATACAAGAGCAAAAATGTTATTGAATTTTAAAAATGTTTAAATTTAAGAAACACTCATAAATATTCATCAAGTTAGCCAGAATTTAAGTACACATGCATGAAGCGTATGCTTGATATGCTTTGGCAAGTTTTTTTGAATGTCCATCCTCATATAGGATAAACATTCTTTCATTCCTTCACTAATGAATTTAATATTGGATCTACATTTGCTTTTAATCTCAGTAACAGAAGCAAATCCTAATTCACAGACATATGACGTGGAAAATTGCAATAAAATGGATCAATGGATGCCTCTTTAGGCTTTGATTTGTAAGCCATGATCAGCAGATATTGATGGATTTATGAAGAATTTGCTATTTTTTTTTTTTTTTGAACAGGCCAATAATGAGTGAATTAAATCCCTTGAGGAAGGCAAAAGGGAAAGCTGCCAGTTTAAAATAGCAAAGGCCTGACTTAGACATGAAACACATATGCTCGGTGTCTCTAGCTTTTTAAAAATAAAGATTCCTTAAATATAAAAATCTTACTTATTATAAAATGCAGATTGTGTGTGTATGTGTGTGTCTGTACATTTATATATTAGATCGGATTTCCTAAATTTTTAAATCGATTTCAACAAAACTTCACATGACTGCGTAAAATTACCTTTGTGGTTCTGACAGTGCCAAAATTGGAAAAACAATTGATTTTGCATGAAATCAATTTGAAAACAAGATAAAAAAACATGATTCTGTCGCCAGAATGAAAGGGGGGACAACTCATATTGAGTTATACTTATAAAACCCAGGTTGTTTGTGTGTGTGTTTTCGTTTATATATGGAATCGGATTTCCTACATTTTTCAACCGATTTCAACAAAACTTCACTTTTTTTTTTTTGGTAGTGTTTCTTATTGTCTTGCACACTTTTTTCTTTTATTTTTACATTCAGAATGCTTTAAAATTCCATTTACAAGACAATTGTTTATAATAAAATTCTATTCAATCGATAGAATCATTACGATTAAAAACAATGTTTTTGCTTGAGTTTGGGTTTGACCAATTCGTAAAAAAAAAAAAAAAAAACTAATTAAGACATGCGTGTCCGTCAACCTTAAACAATAATCTTTGTCAATTTTATTTTTCACTCTTTATGACGGTCGATACTTGATCTATCTCTTACTGTTACATCCCCGGGCAACGCCGGGCTCTACTGCTAGTTGTTATTAAATTGTTCTTCTGTTAACTTGGGGGCTCAACTGGTTAACATTCAAAGAAACGCCGCTCTAAAAAATCCAATGAAAAATCAGCAATATTATTGGTCCTAATCTGGCAGCTTAGCTTCAGCCACTTGCCCACCGCTGTAAGGTTACCTGTCTGTGCCTTTTCTATAAATACTTTCATGGTAATTGTTTTGGATGAGCTCTTCGCTATGGTACCTAGACTTTTTGTATTTAAGTGCAGTACTAAACTGGTGTCTCGATATCATCAATTTGCAGTTAAGATGCCTAGATGTATCCGTAAGTTCTATGCTAACAGTTTCTTTTCTTAATTTATTAAGGGCTACAAAGGACAGGAAACTGGAGAGCTATGATCGCCTACGTCCTGAAGGGACACGGCACATAAAGAAGCCGTTTCATTTTTGTAAAATCAATTTAATCCTGGAGGATCATTCCTGTCTTCTGATTAACCTGAGAGGATGTCTCAAGATCTGGTGTCAGGGGATTGATCCTGACTGCTATTTGAGTCCTTGGTTTGATCTGAGAGGAGGGCTGTTTGATCTTGTGTGCAGAAAGTTATTCCCAACCTCTGCTTGATCTGGTAGATGTGTGTCATTACAAGCCTATGTTTGATCTGAGGATGACAGGTGTCATTCTTAGTCTTGTGTGTGATTCCCAACTTATGTTTAATCTGGGACTGTGTCATTCTCAGCCTCTTTTTTAATATGGTGGAGGAATGTGTGTGCGTGTAATTCCCAACCTCTGAGAATCTTTAATCTGGGGGAATGTGTGTCATTCCTAGCTGCTGTTTGATCTAAAATGTCATTTTTCTCAAGATGGCAATTAATTCTTTGAAATTGACACAATTTTAGCAATTTTTATAATTTTCACAACAATCAGAAATATTCTAAAATTGCATGACCCACATAGATGTTATTGTTTTTGAAAATCTCATATGATTATTGTTATGTTTCAGGTTTGAGGATATTGTTGAAGTTGTCCCTCGATCCACAAACATTTTACAGCTGGCGATGCTGAATAAAGGAATTGTTTTTTACACCAAGTGGGTAAGTTAGTTAAATTATCATGTTGCAGTTTTCAAAGATTTACAATCTAAGTTGATTTTTCAAAAAGAATGTTTAGAAAAGAAAAATTGCCGCTTCTCAGATTAACAAAAATCAGTGGAAATTTAAAAAAGAAAAAGGAAAAACATTTTAACATAACATCTGTAACGTCTTTGTTTTAGTAATAGGAATTTGTCTGTCTACAGAATGCCCCTCTTTTGGCTAGCAAATCCCTGTTGCAGACGCCTGCTCAGGCACATTTGTGCTTCTTTAAAACCTACATAGCCAACCTGTTATTTCTACTTTAATTATTTAGAGTTTCTTGGAGGAAGCAGATAATTAATCTGGCTTGATTAGAAGTTGATTCAGGGTTCAGTGCATACTACCTCTGAACCCTCTTTGCAGGAGGGGGGTCTCAGGCAATGCTTTGTGATCCTTGCTGTCTTATCAACATCTGCTTTTTTTTTACTTACATTTATATATATTATAATTTAGACTTAGTACAACTGACGATCAAAGGATCAAAAATATTTGGATTTTGACTTCATTCTGAGGTCGACTTTTTTTATTTTGTCCAAATCTGTTAATTTGTTTTTCTCATGCTAAGTCTTGAAAAAACATTATACAAAATTCACTTTTTTTTATCCATAATGTTGAATGTGTTAAAATTCAACTTTTTAACAAGAAAAATTTTATATCGATGTTAAAAATTGCCGCAAAACATTGTTAATTTATTTAAGATGGAATGATCTATTATGACACATCTCTAATTTGCATTTAGATACATTGGATTTATTTTCAATTTTAAATTGTTTACCATGGGTAAATAGCAGGGCAGACCAGGTTCTACATCCTTGAATGGCAACTGGTCTACTGCAGAAAGAAGTGACGACCTACTGTGGGGAAAAAATCCACCTCGTCAGTCATATATCGAAAGATACATGATCACCTAAGCATGTATCATGCGTGGCACATAACTGACTGGTATTGCATATGATCCATTATTTTACATAATTGGGTTACAATAAAATTTTTATTTTAGATGAATACTACCTTAAGAAAATTGAGTTCCAGTAGAGTGGGGGTCTTTGTATTATAGATTCAGGTGTGAGAGGCAAAAGACCCTTACACCAATGTATAATCACAAACCCTCAGTCACGATGACTTGTGACTTTGTGCAAGCACAACCATCGATAGCTTTCAAACAATTTCGTCTATGAGATTTCATAGGCTGACCATTGGTAATAGTTTTCCTTTCCTAACATTGATGTACACTGGTGTCATCTTCTGTTGTAACATGTTTCATAGCGATTATAATATAAGTAATGCTTATAATATAAATAATGCTTCGGTAACTTGCCATGATGCTTGTATGACTTAGTCTGAAGACTGACTCGAAAAGGCTGCTTCTTCTTCCCTCTGACCTGGAGCTCTTTATTTATAGTCATAGACTAGTTCTTATAGTCATCAGGGATGTACTGCTCTCTCCACAACATCTTCTCGGGACAATATTATCACGAAGAATGCTTTAATGAAACAACCATAATTCGACTGGGACTGATGATCAAGTGGATGTGTGGGTGGTGTAACTGATAGTGGCTTGGAAATGGGAACTCTGAGAGCCAAGTTAAAATTCCAGTCAGTTTCGTTACATTAGCTTATGTAAGCAAATATATGGATATAGATCCGACAGTATGAAGAATAATATACAGAAAAAACAAACAAAAATCTTAATATGCAATTATGCTGTATTAATGTCCGACGTTGACTTTATATTAACATTAATGCAGCATAATTGCATATTAAGATTTTTGTTTGTTTTTTCTGTATATTTTTCTTCATTAGCTTATGTGCAAATACCCTTGGGAAAGCTATGAATCCATCTCCTCTCACAAGCTATGGGTTAAATAGTAAGACTTATCTGTGAAAAAAATCATTATTTTTAACAAATTATTAATGTAGATATTCACTTACAAAATTAAAAGAATTATTCTTACAATCTAAAATATGTTTTGGTTTTAACTAATCTGCAATAGGTTGATAACACATAAAAAACAAATTAATCAAGGGAAGCAATATTTTGATTCTAGGCAGAGTAGATACTCTGATCCTTTGTAAAAGTGCTGACCTCTAGATCAGTAACCTGATTATTTTTTCTGGGTACTATGCTGGTATAATTATTTTTTATGGGCACTATGCTGGTAGAATTAAGATTTGATGAATATTAAAATCTAGTAATAAATTTGATATTTAAACAATATAAAATAATTATTTATAGTCTGATAAAAATATTCGTTTTACTTTTCAGTGGCAACAAATAAAAGCAATGATTGATGAATATTGCTATGAACATGAACAGGTAAGTTTCCTTCCTGGGATGGGTTCTGTCACACCTGGTGCACAAGGTAAACATTTGTCATGTAAATCATCACTTAAGAAGTATGGCTTCTGATCAGATGTTTTCAGGAGAGTGGAATCACCTCTTAATTACTGTTGTTCCCAGGTCCATCCTGACCCGAGGTAGTAGCACCTATTAGGGTCCCAGCTAAGGGAAAATAGTGAACCTCTTAAAAACAAAACACTATGAAAGTATAAAAATAAATTTTTGTAGTAAAAATACCAGCAATATATTTTTATATAAAAAAAAAAATTACCAACAATACCTATTTATAGTAAAATGACCCACAATATATTTTATCTGTAGTTAAAGGCATACAATTGCGTTCAAAATATATTTAGTTGAAGCCATAAAATTGTTCAAAATATTTACATTTCAGTATTAAATGACTCACAGAGGTGTTGATATGCAGCTAAAAAAATTCAACCAACCAAACAACATGAAAAAACTCTTTCATGGCATTAATCCATAAAATATCCGACAGTTTCTTAAAGAAACCAAACTGTATTCCAAAATATAACTTCAACAAAAACTACAACATAAAACACACACATCACAGCCTCGAGTAATTATGTCCACACAAAAATGTATATGCACAAAAGCTGTGTATCATCTACCATATATTCAACTGTGAAAGCAGAATGACATATATATTTTTATAACTTCAAAGCTCCCAAGAAAATTAAATTTTGGCATTAAATGACCCATAAGAGGTTGATATGCCGTTAAACAGACAGATCAAATGAAATATTTGGCATAATTTCAATGTAGATATGTTTTTTGTAACATAAGGAATAATAATATAAAACATTGATTGATTTTTTTTTTTTTTTTGTTGGATGATTTTATTGCTATTTCAATGTTTATTTGCATCATCCTCAGAGTGCAAAAAAGCTGCAGAATTTGATGTCAAATAACGACAATAAATTTATTTAATCAATTAAAATACAGAGAAGACATTGTTGGTTAAAGTTGTTTGTGAACGTGTAATCATGCAACACCCTCCCTAATCACGCAAGACTTCCAACACTGCGACTGGTTGCTGAAGTGACCACTTCAATCCAGAGCTAACCCTATCCCATGTTGTGATTTAAGTGCAGCTAAGATCGAATTGTCACAGGTATCTTCGTGCTGGGCTGGTCCAAACAGGGCAATGCTGTACAGGGAAAAAAATAACACTCAAATAAATTGAACAAAAGTAAATACTGTTTTTATATCAGTCCTCCGTACAATAATTGGTTTATATCAGAGTTCGCATGCAATTAAACCCAGCCCGCATCTAAATCAGAAGTGTTACTATCATCAACCTGGCAAAAATCTAGTTTGCTGTTGTTGGTAAAGTTTGGCACAAGGCTGAAGTTGGAGGCTTTCATCAGCAGATAATCACATGGGCCTCTCTTCTCCTTCTGTCTCTTCTGCTCCAACTTGTCTGTCTTTTCGTGAATTTGCTTCAGACATTTGTATTTATTGACATAATTTTGGGCAATTTCCAATCTCCTATATCATTACCTCTCAGTAAAGCCCAGGCAATTTCCAATCTCCCATATCATTACCTCTCGGTAAAGCCCAGGCAATTTCCAATCTCCCATATCATTACCTCTCAGTAAAGCCCAGGCAATTTCCAATCTCCCATATCATTACCTCTCAGTAAAGCCCAGGCAATTTCCAATCTCCCATATCATTACCTCTCAGTAAAGCCCAGGCAATTTCCAATCTCCCATATCATTACCTCTCAGTAAAGCCCAGGCAATTTCCAATCTCCCATATCATTACCTCTCAGTAAAGCCCAGGCAATTTCCAATCTCCCATATCATTACCTCTCACTAAACCTCCTCAGTGAACGTGGGTGGCTTATCCACCACCCACTTGATGTCTCGAATCAACTTTTGACCAGGAGAATCAAATCCAAATTTATTGTTTATGAAAATTGTTTTCACTTTACAGCTTGTATTTGCAGCTGTGTCTCAATCAACATTGGCCCCTTAAGTCTGGTTCAGTTTTCCATTGTTCAAACTCTCAACACACAATTCAGGGGGTCATCTATATGAGAATTAAAATTCTCAATTCTTCCCATGAGTTTTTAGTATTAACTCTTCTCGTTTCAATGTCTCTCAACACAATACTTTCTATTGATAAGAAAACTTTCTTAGGTTTTATTTTACTGCCATAACAATAAATAATATTACAAATGAATTAAAATCTCATAGAAGGAAAGTTTAATATGAAGTAAAAGTCTTCCTGGAATCCTAATCCGTGTAAATAATGTGATACATAGTGTGAACACATGTGGAATAGATGAAGGAGATTGTAACATTTCTTATTTACATCTTTTTGTTATGTAATCAATCATGACTTGGCATCTTCAGTCACTTTCTCACTGACAAGGCGAGGCGTGGCTTCTATCTGACAAGCTTTTTTTCCCTGGCACCCTAATATATGAATTTAAGTGTGCAACTAGATTGTCATTTAGGTCCCACCCATTTGCTGTTGAAATAGCTAGATGCAACCACAACTTCTACTCCAATGGTTTCTTTTTCTTCACTTCCTGCCTGTGAAACTCTCTTCCTTTTTTTTTTTTTTTGTTTCTCTGATAACTACAATCTTGAAAAATTTAAATGTGACATCAATCGCCATCTTCTATTTTCTCAAATTCCATTTATCTTTTGTCCTTTCTTTAATCCCCCCCCTATACTCAGTCTTTTCTATCACTTTCACCTGCTGTAACCCCCTGCGTACTAGTAGCATTCCTGCCTTGCTTGGGGTGAAATGATTAAAAAAAAGAAAATGTCTTTTTTGTGAGTCAGTGTACCTCTGCACAAATTGAGTAGCATAGAAGGTTATTTTTTTGGTTGCTGGCAAACAGAGGACCATTTCTTCCAAGACGAGAGCAGCTACTGGAATCAATTTTTTATCCTCTCTCAGAGGCTCAAGAGTTCTTGGAGATAAATTTTGGCAAATTCATTCACCACTTATTTATGCTTCTAATCACATGGGAAAAATAAATGCAACTGTGTGCACGTATGTTTGACTCTCGCTTTTTCTGTCATGTATCAGTCCAACATGGTGGAGTAATAGATAGCAGCTCGGATTAAGGAATTGGAAAGCCAAGTTTGGATTCCAGTTAAATTCATTACATTCACTTACATGCGAACACCCCTGAGAAAGGTATGAATCCATCTTTTTCTCCCCCTCACCCCAGCTATGGGTAGAAGGCAGAACAGACACTGGGTCCTAAATATCATTAGAAGCAAAGAAAAGAATAATGAGCTGTTATGTGATATCGTATCTGAAGCAGCTGAAATGTGGTTCTACAGAAAGATGCTGAGGATACCATGGACCAAAAATGTGAGCAACAACGAAGTTTTGTAGAAAATGGAAGCAAAAAGGAAACTTATACTTAACATCAGGAAAAGGCAATTGAAATTTCTGGTGCACATAATGAGGAAGGAGGGCTTGGAAAATCTGATACTCACAGGAAAGATTGAGGGGAAAGAGGAAAGCAACTCGTAACATATTTGATGAGCTTGAGTAAATGGATGGCAGAACAGGGTTTGGGAGAAATAACAAAAAGACAAAATTTATTAAGAGCTACAAAAAACAGGAAGATGTGGAGAGCCATGATCGCATACATCTTGAAGGAATACAGCACATAGAAGAAGAATTAGCTTGAGTAAATGGATGGCAGAACAGAGTTTGGGAGAAATAAGACAAAATTTATTAAAAGTTATAAAAGAGACGAAATTGTGGAGAGCCACGATCGCATACATCCTGATGGGATACAGCATGAAGAAGAAGAAGAATAAGCTTAAGTAAATGGATGGCAGGTCAGGATTTGGAAGAAATAACAAAAAAGACAAAATTTATTAAGAACTACAAATGACAGAAAGATGTGGAGAGCCATGATCGCATACGTATTGAAGGGACACACTACATAAATTCAAAACCAGCTGGAGAGTTTGAGCTCTGTCAAGCTATTTTGCCCAGGACACACCCACTGCTACTGTAGCCACAGTACATGTGGTGTATTTATGACTCTAATGGGTTTCGGGCCTCATGATCATGAAAACATTTGGTGAAATTTTGGCTGTATGATGAACATTTCCTTCAGCCAAGCTATATACAAATAAAATGTCTGCATTTCATGAATCTTGATATCATTTTTTTTCATCTTTTTCCAGGGTAGCAAATTTGCATGTGCCAAAAAAGATTACCAAGGACATGAACCAACCCTTCTTAACTTCAAACAAGGGGACATAATCAAGCTGATATATGCTGGCGACCGACTGGATGAAGGTAAACTCAATTTTGTTAATATTTCCATCTTTATTGCCATCATCTTCACAATATTATCTACATAGTGAAAGGATGAAAGAAATTCTGCAAAACATGTTTGTAGCTAATCAATATTAGATTAACAATCAAGTCACTTTGATTTTGTTAATATTTCCATCTTTATTGCCATCATTCCTCATAACAGCCTCGCACTAATTTAGGAAGGTTGGATCTCTACTTCATGAATATGGCTGCTAAAAACATGTCTGAATGATCTCATTGGAAAGTGGAAAGAGGAAGGTTCTGTCCTTTCCAGAAGTGAGATCATAAAATCGCACATGTGACCAGAAATTGTTTACAGTGTCTTTGTAACTTGCATCATGGGAAAATTAATTTATTTACTATTTTATTTATTGGATTTATTTCATTTTCTCACAGAACCAGATACAATATTTATTATTTACCATTTTATAAAGAAATAAATTAAAAAATTTATAAAAACAAATTTTCAAAATATTTGAACCAAGTACAATACAATAATTATTTACCATTTTATAAATAACTAACTATGGAAACAAGTTTTTATTCATAATTTTATAAAAAATCCATGAACAAAAAATTTAAATAAACGTTTTTTCCAGACATTATACATTTTCTTCTTAAATAATTTATATCTTATATTTCTTTTTGCTTTAATTTTCCAATTTGTTTTTTTATTTGTGACGTAACATCAAGGGTGCCTAATCCATAGAAATACAAAACCTAAAATGCTGGCAATTTTACGTTTATAATTCCTACTCTTTATTGAAAACATAATTCGGAAAAAGTTTTAAATTGTTGCTAATTTTTCTAAAAATACCTAGAAAATCTGCCAATAGATTATTTATTGCCAGCCAATTGCTGACTGATAAAGAAATCTTGAAGAGTGAATGCTGAGCACCTTGACTAAAAATAAAGCTGGCAAATGCTGTTCTTTGGAATAGTTGGCAAAATATTCTTGAATTGCTAAATGATTCAAACTTTATAAAATGGTAAATAATAAAGATACTTGGTTCACATATTTTTATAATTTAGAAAATTTTTATAAATTTAGGAATAAAAAAATTGTTTTCATATCTATTTCTTTATAAATTGGTTTATTGCATTGTATTATGTAGTTTGCATTTTTAGAATGTTGTAAATATAAAATTATATATATTTATATATAAATTATATATATTTATATGTAAATAAGCAATCTAGTAGAATAAATGTTAATATTTTTATATAAATTATTCGGGTTTTATTAAAATTTTAATTATCACCTTTTACCACAATAAATAGCAAACATGGATAAATGGACCTGCAATAAAAGGACAGTTTTTCCCATGATGCCGCTTTTTTTAACTACCTTCACTCCTCGGCTATGTTTATTGTTTTATCATTAGAATTGGAATAAAACCTGAATATAAATGAAGTGAATTTATTCATTTTTTTTCATGTTTTCATAATGTTATAAATATGAAATTATTCTTATAAATCAGTTATGTGCCATGCGTGTTACATAATTAAGCAATCATGTATCTTTCAATACATGACTGACAAAGCAGATTTTTTTCCCGCAATAGGTTGCCATTTCTTTCTGCAGTAGACTAGTTGACATCCAAGGCTATAGAACCAGTATTTTGCCCATAGCTGGGGGGAGAAGAAGAAGATTTATACCTTTCCCAAGGGTATTAGCATGTAAGTGAATGTAATGGATTTGACTTGAATTTGAACTCAGCTCTCTGATTCTTCAATCTGAGCCACTATCCATTACTCCACCGTGCCTCCTCTTATAAATAAACAATCTAATAAATAAATAATGTTTAATATTTTTGTTGTAAATTCTCAAGAACCAAAAAAAGTATAAATTCACTTTCATATGTATAGGTTTTTATTACAATTCTAATCATTTGCTTTAAAACAAATATTGCCAAAGAGTGAAGATAGTTAAAATAATAGTGACATAGGAAAAACCATCCTTTTTGATACTACATCTTAATATGGGCATATCTATCTATGTGTGTTCAATGAATATTGCCAAGGGAGTGAACTTAGTATATAATAATGGTGGTGTCAAGGGGAAAAAAAAAAAAAAAAAAAAAAACATCCTTTTGATACACTGTTTTTTGGGGGGCAGGCATAAAGGTGAAACTTTAGAGATTTTTTTTTTTTTTTTTTTTTTTTTACTATTTGAAAAAAAAAATCCCTCTACATTTTTTGGTGTGTTATAATATTTGAGGGTTTATCTTTTATTTATTTTACAGGATGGCTATATGGATCATTAGACGGGAATGTTGGTTTCTTCCCTGAAGAGTATGTCCGCCATATGGAACGTCATGAAGTGATAACTAACTTAAAAGAACCAGTGAGTATTATCAGTTGAATGCTAGGCTGAAAATGTTTCTGTAGACAAGCTCAGAAAATAAGGGCCATTGTTCCATTTCAACTAATCACTTCATAATGGTAATATTAGCCGTTTCCCTATAAGGAAACATTTGGCATTCATTGACTGAGCAGCCAGTCAGTACTGCTTTTGGTTGAAATTTATAAAATGTTTCTCGTAAAACGATTTTTCCTTCCAAACCTTTTGTTTGAAGTAGTGTGGAATGTTACCATCTCATTATTTTCTCTTACACTCATAAAATCTTTCTCTTAAAACAATTTTTAAGGAAAATAGATTTCTCAAGTCCGGTAGCTGTTATCGTTCTTTCCAGTATTGATGGGCCGTTTCCTTCCTAACCTTTTGTTTGAAGTAGTGTGGAATGTCAACATCTTGATTGTGTCATTATTTTCTCTTTGAGTTACATGTGCTATCCATTTTAGTTGTTACCACTATTGGTAGTCCTCAAGTGATATTTCTTTTATTTAGTAGAGTTACTTTAATGAGGAATCTATATAAATAAAGTTCAGTGTATGTGTATCCAACTGTCCATCCATTTTTCAATCCCAGCGAATCATAAACAACCTGACGTAACAGGCAGTTAACTACTGTAGTTGCAAGGCATCTTGAGGTGGTGTAATGGTTAGCAAGCGTATCTCATTAGAACAATTATGACTGAATTGTACATTCGTTTCTCACTGGATGCCCGCTACTTTTGTGTCACATCTAAGCTACGCTTGGAAAATCACTAGTACTGCACATAATTAAAAATTAAATAACTCATTTAAAGTTAAATTTAAATATCAAACAATGTGAAAGTTTAAAAAAGTTCTTTATTAAAGGTTTAAATTTAATTTCAGTTTTTGTTGCAATTACAATTTGTCCTCCTAGTTTTCAAAATTGCACCTAAATGATGCTCTCCGGAGTGTAAATAGGCAATGACATTCTCTGTCATCCTCTTTTTTCCTTTTTCACTCTGGAACAGCAAGATGTAGGTCAAATATGGAGAATGCTTCTCCCACCGGGGAACACATGCATGTGCGCACACACACATATTTCATTTCACTTTAATCTAGAACTTTCTCATACACCAAACTACACACACACACACACACACACACAAACAATTCACTAGTTTAAATGTTTTCTTCTTTCATGTTCATTGTTCAATAACACACAATAATAATCTATTGTTTATGTACACTCTTGTTTTGTTAATACATTTCATTATCATTTGTTTGTACATATATATTGTTTCTTTACGTGGACTCACATCCTGAGTCTGCCATGTTTATTGTGGGCATTTCAGGAGACACACGTGTTTATCTCTCAATGCATACATCAGCCCACAACAAATTGATATTGTTTAAACCATAATTAAAACTTAAGCAGTGGATGGTACGTTGCTTATAGGTTTTTTTTTCTTTTTCTAGCATGTGTACTGTGATGTATTCGAAATATTACATAGTTTGGTTTCACTAGTGTCTTTTAGGAGTGACTTTATGTGAAGGGATCATAAAAAATGGTGATTTTTAAAAGAAAATAAAGATTGCACTCAAAACTAACAAACTACGGAGATTGGTTGTGTATATGAAGAAAGATTATGCCAAATTAAGGTGTCGAATAAAGATAAAATAATTATTTTTAAATTCTTATAACTTTTATGTACATAGGATGCACATAATGAGAAAAGAGTGCTTGAAAAATTTCAAGGCAAATTGAAGGCGAGAGGAAAATAATGAATAATCAACTTAGTGACCTTGATGACAGAACGGGGTTTAGGATAGATAAAAATATTATTTCTACAAAGGAAAAGAAATTGTGGAGAGCTATGATTATCAACATTCTTAAGGGATACGGCACATAGAGGTTTATTAAATTGTTCAAAAGGTGTTAAAACTTTTTGCTTTCAATAAGCAGTTTCAGATTCAGCCATTTTATTTCTATGTCAAAGCCAAACTGAATTTACCTACCAATTGATTTCCCTTTAATATTTTTTTTTTCAGTTATATGCTCTGATGATGAAAGACGTCACCAGAACCCAAGAGCAAACAACAGATTTTATGGTATCTAAATTATTATATTTATTTTAAAGTACTCAATGCAATTGCTTTTGCTGTGAGAATATTTCAGCTTATCTTTACTACAGCCTTCTTTAGCTATTGTAAATTGTGGCGTACAAGTCAACCTCAAATTTTTTTCACTCAAAATTCTGAGTTAGGCCTACACCTATCATATAAGATGACCCCCTCCATACTAAAAAAAAACATGGTAGGCTACAAGTGGCCTAAAATTTAAACCTACCAGTAAATAAAGTTAGGCTACAGTATATGGTAACCTGGACCAAAACTTACCTTTATTTTTTGTATATTCAAAATATTGGTATGGTGTGCGTAAAAAATGTCTCTTTTGTTTAAAAGTCAGTGCTTACTTGGTTTGGTTCTGAGAATTTCATTCGTGAGGATGGCATTTGGAAATCATCTGTTTTTGAACTTCACAGAGTGCTAGCTAGACACATGCTTCTCTACTGCTACTTGTCTGCTACTGACTATTGCTCTCTACTCTTGTGGTGGAAGAGTTGTTTTTATAATGATGAGGGTTAAAATGATGAAATATCCTTCTTTTCTATCATCACTGATGATAAGATTATTTTTAGAATGATGAAATATCATCATTTTGGATCATAACATACTCTTTCCATAAATAAAAATAGTTAATCAGGTGTTGTTACATGCCTCTTTTAAAGTTACTAGACTGGCTACTAAATCCATTGTCAATGTTGACTGTTTTATTTTAAATTCTTTACAGCATCTCAATATAGCTGGTTCTGCTGAAAGCCATAATGTTATGAATGGGAAAAGTGAGGAGATTAAATTTGTGATGCTTGACTACGCACTCCAACATTTCAGAGAAGCAGCAGAACGGTAAGTCTTTGAAATAATGTAAACCATTTACTAGGTTTGTCATCTTTTGCCTGATGTATTCATGTAGCTCAAACTAGGCACCAT
>CAHIKZ030005454.1:2245000-2252500 GCA_903632075.3 Acanthosepion pharaonis | reverse complement strand
CATAGAATTTACCTTTAAAAAAAGTGCTCAATACAAAGTAGAGCAAAATATCATTTTTATTATAAGAGATTATAATAAAAACATGTTGAAATCGTTACACAAAAGCTTTCATGTTTCAATATTTTGATTGTATTTCTTCAGGTGATGGTAACTAGTGATTAAAATGGTTTTTAAGGAAATTTAAAAACAAAGTATTACCTCTTTTTTGAAAGTTAAAGGGTGGGGACATAAGGTCAGAATTAAAAATAGACTTGTGGGTATGTTTTGATTAACCAATTAAATATCAGATCTACACTAAATAGAAAAGTAACCTCAGAGGGTGGAAGTGGGTGAGTTATTATGTAAAACTTCAGGCTTCCTGAAACTTCCTGATTTACAGATGGCAACAGATGTAACCTTTTGTCAGGGTCAGTTTGGGGTGTATCTTGGTTTCATCAGTGGAGTGATCTCTTTGATCCTGATCTGCCTTACTCCCCATTGTGATTGATTTGATTATAAGGAAGCCAGGATCGATTTGTTGCAGGTATCTTCATGTTGGGCTGGTCCAAGTCATACAATAAAACTAGAGGAAAAACAGCACTTGAAATATATATAAAAAATGATTACTATTTTTATATCAATTCTGCATACAATAGTTCATTACTAGTTGTGTTCGCAAATAGGTGTTTGTTGACCCAACCCATTCCTACAACACTTGAGTCAGCTGGTAAGTTTTGGCTTGCAGAGTTAGCAAAATTTGTTTTACTGATTTGGTAAGTTTGGCTCAAGGCTGAAGTTGGAGGTTCTTATGTTCGGCAGCTGTAGAATCTCTCAGCGACCTCTGCCCCTTCCCTTCTCAGCTCTCAACTGTCAACTTGCAACTGCAACTCTGAACTGTCTGAATGGCTTTCGTGCATTCATTTTTATGGACTCCAAATACAAACTGGTGTGGGGCAAGATGTAGGCTGGGTTTCAGTGAATCTCCTGATTTTTAACAAAAGTCTATTGTTTTTGGTCCTGAGAAATTAATTCATAATTTTGAGGAATTCTCCTTCTCTCATGGGAAATGGGTGCAGGCATCTCTATGCCTGGCTGCTTCTACTCTCTCTGCTTCCCAGTGGGCATGAGCAGCTCCTTCAACTGTTAATGTCTCTTCTGTGCTTGCTACCCTTCAATGGGTGTAGGCAGCCCCTCGTCCTTCCTTGATTGCTCTTCTGTGCCTGTCACCTCTAGCATTCAATCGAAGATTAATTAAAAAAAAATTATGGTAACAAATGCTATTATCTCATAAGTGAATTGACACAACAATTGGCTTTCTCACCTTTGTCCAAAGAGACACTTTCCCAGGGAAATTTTTGCAACTTAAAGCCAAAGGTCATCATTTTGCAGGTGTTCAATTTATTGTTTTTCATTCCGACATTTTGGCAAAATGAATTCATTTAGTTTAACCCAATTCTTCTCATGTCAGATCCAGGCATTGTTTACCAAAAACTGTCAACACTTGACCTGTTTGCACAAACTGAGCCATGCTTTTAGATGGTCATCTGCCTATTGTATAATTCTCAATTCTCTGGAAATTATTTTATTATCAGTCTATCTATCTTTATATTTTTTTAATCCTTTTCATGATAAGTTATTCATCATTATCTCATTTTTGTTGATATTCCAAGTCGCCATTATTATTATTAATTACCAGCAACCGAAATAGTGTTACAATTAGCTTACTTTGTGAAAGTGAAAGTGAGTGTAATGATCTTGACTGTAATTCTTGTTCTGTGCTGCTAGCCACTGCATCATATGTACCTTAAGTTTTGTACTCCCTTTTAAATGAAAGTTGAAATCAAGTTGTGAATTCAAATTCTACTTCATGTTTTTGTTTCTAGTATTTCTATTCAATGCGCAAAATTCGTAAATGTTTTTGTTTTGTATGAAATGAAATTTTATTACCTGCCATTTCTTTGCAGCTCAGCTCCAATGGACTGAAAAAGAACAAATTGAAATGGTGAAGTGGACACAGGTAGGATTTCCGTCCATTTGTTTGTAAAAAGTTTTTTGAGTTATGGATAGACAACAGTGAGCATTTGCTGTGTCAGTCACACTTAGAATCCACCAACTGCATCGCCTTCAGAATGGTAAGACCTCCAAAAATGGGGTTACTCTCCAGGCAGGTACATGTAGGCTCCAGTAAAAATCCAGCCAATTAATCAGGAATGTATACTGGCAAGCAAACCATCTGCATATGGACAGAAAATGAGTTCAGCAGATATACAAAAATAGAAACAGGTATAAGACAAGGATGTGTTTTCTTATTCAGCCTATACAGCAAGGTAATTCTGAAAGAATTAGAAGTTGTACCAGGATTTATTATTGGTGGCCACAATCTTAACAGGATAACGCAAACAACAAACACAAAAAAAAATTAAAAATAGCTGAATTTTCTTTTACTCCTCTATATTTCATTCTCTGCTGTAGCTTTAATAAAAGTGAAACATGTTAGATTTATTAACATTTCATACTTGTTCCTTATCCTTTCATTCTGTTGGATTCCAATCCATATTTGATCATAATACAAACATAGAAAAGGATGTAAGACAAGGATGATCTTCTCACCAGACTTGTTCAACCTTCAACAGCAAGAAGTAGTAGTCCTAACAGGATTCATTATTGCTGATTACAATCTTAGCATAAGATACACAGATGACACCATGTTGAGAGTAAACACAGAAAGGACACTACAAGAACTGCTACAGAAAGTTTGTGAAGGAAAGCAAGAAGAAAGGACTAACCACAAACTGCAAGAAGACAAAATGTATAGCTGTTAACAAAAGGATGAGCCCAAAATGCAAATTATAAATTAGAGATACCAAAATGAAACAAGTACAAAAATTTAAATATCTGGGAATTTTTTTAACAGAGAATGGAAAGTGTAAAACTGAAGTGCGAAAGTGAATTGAAATGGGTAAAGATGCATACCAAAAGCTCAGCAGAGTATTAAGAAAAAGAAAATACTGGAATTTTATATATCTGTCCTCATATATGGCAGTGAATGCTGGACAATGCCCTCAAAGATGAAGAAGAGACTTGAAGCAACAGAAATATGGTTCTACAGAAGGATGCTGAGGATATCATGGACTGAACATGTGTGCAACAACAAAGTTTTAGAGAAAATGAAAGCAAAAACGACATATACTTAGCATCAGAAAGAGGCATTTGAGGTTTCTGGGACACATAATGAGGAAGGAGGGCTTGGAAAATCTGACACTCACAGGACTGATTGAGGGGAAAGAGGAAAACCATGCATAACATCATTGATGAGCTTGAGTAAAATAGATGGCACAAGGTTTAAGAGAAATAACAAAAAGACAAAATTTATTAAGAACCACAAGGTACAGGAAGTTGTGGAGGGCCATGATCGCCTACGTCCTGAGAGATCATATCACATAAAGAAGCACAATGACTGACATAAACCAGGCCCGTGTGTGCCATTCTCATCTGAGAATGTGCAGAGACCCACTTCTGAATTTTTCTGCAAAAGATGAGACAAATCACATACAGTATGAGTGGAACTGGATCTGAGACACAATCCGCCAAGTGGAGATAGAAACGCTTTGTCACTCTTACAAGTGGGGAGGGCACAAGCTTCTCATATAGGGTGTGGCAGAAATACCTCCCACATAATGGTAATACATTAGCTTGATGAAGACACCCTTGGCACTAATCTTACCATTGTGTAGGAGGTATTTCTGACGCACCCTATATATAACAATAAATCTACCTAAAATACTGAGGAAAACATTGAAAACAATCACTTTTTAATTCTATGGAAAGTAGAAAGTTTAAATTTTCTACACACACACACTCTTTCATATACATATATTCTCTCATATATATATATATATATATATATATATATATATATATATATACACACACGCACTCTCTCTATCACACACATACACAGACACACACACACATATATATATATATATATATATATATATATATGCCCACACATTTTATTGCACTTCTCACCTGTGGAACTCCTTTCCGATTTCTTTCTTCCCTGATAACTACAATCTTCTGTCTACTTGAACCTTGTTTATTTTTTGTCCTTTTCTTAATCCCTATTTTCAGTCTTCTCATTCTTTCACTCCTTGTCACCCCCCCTTACCTATCTACTATTGGCTTTCAGTTAAATCTTTGTGGGATACTTCAATCACCCTTTAATTTTATGGTAGGTAGAAAGTTCCAAATTTTTTCTTGGTTCCTGAAGTTAAACAATTTTTCTGAAATGTTTTGTTTTTCTCTTCTAGTCTCCCATTCAAATGTCACTGCTTTTGTTTGAAACGCCTGAACTTAACACTTTGGCAATAGAAAGTTTCTCAGGTAATTTTTTTCACTTTTTCTTTTTACTAATATCTTCATTATTCTGAAGGTGTGGGGTACAAAAAATGTTTGGCACAAAGTGAGGGATCAGTTTATATATTGATTATAATATAGAATTGATCACCCCCCCCCACACACACACACACATGCACACAGACAGACACACTATACCCACATTATAATTTTTTGGTTTGTTTATCAAATTCTGATTAAGTATAAATCCATCTCTTCTCCCCCTGCTATGGATTAATTAGTATGACTTGTATCACTAAATCTTTATTATTTAAAAAAAAAATCCTTACAATCTAAAAATATTTTCAGACTTTAATCTGCAAAAGGTTGATAAGCCATAAAAAACAAATCAGTCAATGAATCTTGATGTTTCTTATTTCAGCTTTGATGTCATACATGATGGACTTGCCACTGGTTCAAAAGTATAGTGATGTTGACTGTGCAATGAGAATATTAAAGGTAAGTTATTTCTGCTTCCTTCAAGCAAGACTCAAACTCACACCCAATAAGTTGTAAGATAATATTAAAGGTAAGTCATATAACTGGAAGTGAAAAAATAATCACATAATCAAGTTGTTGACTTTCCACACTACCTTAAACGATATTTGAAAGAGCTATAACTCTTAGTGGACTTGAGAAGTTTAATTTCCTTTCAAACTGTTTTAAGGAAAAGATTTTATAAATTTCAATCTGTGGTAATGCTAACTTCTCAGTCAATGAATGCTGAATGTTTCCTTATAAGGAAATGGCTAATTTCACAGTTATTTCCACACATCTCAAGCAAATGCCTCTCTTGGCTTCCTTAGGACATCAGACAATTCTTCCTGTCAAAAAGGAGATAACTGTCTTCTACATCCTTATAAAATATATTTTAATGATATGTTTAGTATAATTTGTGAGTATATAATTTTTGTTTTTTCAAATTTTAATTTATATAGATTTTCATAATTATTTATGATGCACATCTAATTATCAATACAAGTCTGTTCTAAAAAAAGAAAAAGGAGCTTCAGATATTTCCCAGTTATTAACATCAGTTGTCCTAAGGGGCACTTGATGGCCACATGATGCTATGTTGGTAAGGATAGTCAGTTGCTGCTTAGACCATGATACAATTTGTATGCAACTTAAAACATATCACCTCTTGGGCACCTTAGGATATCAGACAATTCTTCCAATCAAATGGGAGATAATTGCCATCTACATCCCAACACATTCTGTCTTTTAATTAGACATTATAATTAAGAATTCCAGTGCATTTTTATGAAAAAAAAAAATCATACTCTTTTCAATTTATATGGAGCCAATTATTCTTTGATAAAATATTTATTTTATTTCAGATTTGTCACAAATATCCGGAATTAAGAGAAGAAGTTTATTGCCAGCTCTGCAAACAGACGACTTGCAATAGAAGCATGAATCCGTAAGTAACAACTTAAAGATTTCACAATTCTTTATACGATGATAGAATCGGTTCTACCAAAAGTCATAATAAAAATTGTATTTCCTTCTCCTATGTGAGTATATGTAATGAAAGGCAACAATAATCTTGGTTTGAATTTCCTTCTCCTATGTATTTATTTTCAACTGTATTCTTTTTATTTGCAGAAAGAGTTTGATTCGTGGTTGGAGGTTCTTCTCTTTGTTTACTGCTTACAATGATTGTTCAGAGATGCTGAGACCTTACCTCACGAAATATTTGGAAAATTCAGCTATGGAATCCACCCCCATAAGCAGTAAGTACTGACAACTCCAAGATTTCTAATGTGTCAGATGTATATTTCTAGGTTGACATTAAGAGTCCCCAAACATTTTAAATCTCCATGGGAGCCTCATTGAACCCTAAACATATACAAAAATTCAATAAGTATATTTTTTTAAATTAAGGACTGAAAAGCCTTTGCACTTTTCTATTGTTATTATTTCATAATAAGATTTTAATTTCTGTCTGAATTTATGTGACAAGGAGTTACTATTATTTAAATTATTAAACCCTAACCCTGTCCTCATCTTTGTTAGCTGTGCAGAATCCACTTACTTTCAAAAAGGCTGAGGGCTTGCATCTGCCAATATCAGTTGCTACATGATATAAAGAAAAACTGAGGCAGACTCATTCTGTCATTTGATGCCAAATGTGCTGGCTACAAATTAGTGTACCTACCTTCGAACATATATAAAGTTAGTAGCAGTGAACAAGAGGAAATGAAGTCGATGAGGTGGAAGCTATTTGAACTTACAACTTGCAATTATTTGAATTTACGTCTCTAAATTTGTGACAGTTGCCTACAGGAGCAAAACAATATTTTGGCCTGTCAAGTCATGTAACCTTCAAGAAATTTCAAACTGAATTCTTTATTTAATCCACAAGAGTAACTTGTTCTGCTGATCCATGTTGCAGGATGTGGCTAACCTAATGGAATTGAATTTGGTAGTATAGTAATTGTGAGTTCAATCCTTGTGCTGGGCAGGCAGATTTAAACACAGTAGAAAAAGGATAAACAGTAAATGAGCGCACTACTAAATAGGAACATAACAAGATGTCCTCGCGGAACGAGAAAATTTACACCAATAGATAGAACTCTTTGGGTTCTATCACTGGATCTAACTAGCGCCTTTATCCACTGTGCCATATGTCCTTGAGGACATCTGAGGCAACCATTTTTACCAAGTCCAAGAAATTCATACACAGATGTCCTCAAGGACACATGGCACAATGGATAAAGGCATTAGTTAGATCCAGTGACAGAACCCAAAGAGTGTGAGTTCAATACCTGGTTAAGGCAGTGGAGAACTTTCAGAGGGGAATTAATAGGTGATAACTAACATCCATTAGACATGGCATGTGGAACTAGAACACTCTACCCCAGTGAGCGAAATAAAGGGTTCAGTTCGACATTCCAACCATCTGAAGAAGTCCAGAGTGTACAACAGCTGAAACGTTGTAATAAATATGGCGACAAAGATGAGGACAATAGTCTGAATAATGTAAATAGTGTATATAATACATCATCTCAGAAATATAGACAGATACAAAAGAAATTAATCTTTATAAAAACACTAGTTATAACATTTCTTTCTCTCACGTGATTATTTATGACGTCATAGAACCACATTATTAATTTG
>CAHIKZ030005454.1:2232500-2240000 GCA_903632075.3 Acanthosepion pharaonis | reverse complement strand
GAAGATGAAACAGAGCTTGGTACTTTAATTCAATTTAATTCAAATAATTATATTGAAGTTTTCGGCTCTTGTTTTGAAACATGAGAACTCTTATGTAGTGATGGAATCATATTTTTAAATAAATAATTATATATATATATATATATATATATATATATATATATATATACTCAGTTGGTTGTTCTCATAATGAGGACTATAGTCTAAAAAGTAAATGATGTAAATTTGGAATGAAATGTGCAATAAACAAAAATGCATCCTTCATATACAAACTTGCATTTTTTTTTTTTACATCCAATACAAGGCCCAAGAGCCACTCAAGGTAGGTTATAGATTAAGGTTGTTATATGAGCATAAGAGGTGGCAGAGATAAAAAGTGCAGATTATGAGGATATGTTGAAAAGATAATAGTTAACCCTAGACTAGGTCAAAATTGTAGTGATTGGGGAAGCATCAACTTGGGAGTTTGTTCCACAAAGTAGCCGTTCTTGGAAAGAAGCCCCACAGTGTATTCCATGGCGAATTCTAGCTGTGAAGGTCTGAACTGGTGGAACTAATTTTGGTCAAAACATTTGCTAATAGCAATAAAGTAGCAAGAGATGTGAGTGATATTTTGCCTGTGGATAAGGGTTGTAAAAAGAAAAATAATTGCAAAGACGCTTCTGAAATCTACTGAGTCTGGAAAGTGATGACTGGGCAGTTCCAGTCCAAATACAGGTTAAAGTAAATAAAACTTTCTGTAATTCATTGTTGGAACAAAAAAAGGCCATGTTTTTTTGACGATTTTTTTTTTAAATTCATTTCCAAGCCACTCTGATTTAACAGACATTTTATGACAATTTTTTTTATCTTTCTATGAATTTTTCTGCAGTTTCAAAATTTCTCTTTTAGGTACAAGTAAGCCGCCTGCTCGAATTCATCGTTTGAGCCGTGATGAATACCTTCTGGATTTTACAGCAGACTTGCAGAGGAACCAGAGAGCTTACAATATAATGTTCCAAAGAATGGTCTGGTACTTTCCTCTCCATCAGTTTGGCAATGAAATCTACACAGAACATATGTTTATGCAGGTAAGATTAAAAAAACTATCATATATAAATGAATATAAGATCACACACACACACACATTATATATATATATATATATATATATATATATATATTCGCTTGAGGATGAAATGGAACTAATGTGTTTAATTTAATTACAAAATTAAATTCAGGGCTTTTAGCTTCCATTTTTGAAACATGGTTAGAACTGTGTAGCGAAAAAAAATATTTTAAATCAATTAATTTATATATATATATATATATATATATATATATATATATATAAAATGAGGTATCGTGGTGGAATGGGTAGCAGCTCGGATTGAGGAATCGGAGAGCCAAGTTCAAATTCCAGTTGGATCCGTTACATATGTGCTATTACCCTTGGGAAAGGTATGAATCCTTTTCCTCTCCTCCCAGCTATGGCTAAATAGCAGGATAGACTGGGTTCTGTAGCCTTGGACAGCAAACGGTCTCAGAGAAAGAAAACCTCCAATTTCAAAACCAGCAGAGAGTTGTTTGGGAACACTGTGCACCAGTTCCCTGTATTCAGGTCTCCCAAAGAGTGTGGTTGCTTCTGCATGAAGCCTTCACCACTATAAATGAATTGTGCAGGTAGACTCTTTACAAACTGAATATATATATATATATATATATATATTAGTAAACTTTTATTTTATATTATTGTTGTTTATTAATATAGTATTCAACTTATATTAAATCCCTAATTTATTTGTAGAGAAGTTTAATATTTAAATTGCTAACAAGCATTAAATTAATTTCTTTGTGGAGTTTTTTAAACATTTAAATTACTATCAAATGGTAAAATCTGTTTCTATCTAAATTGCTAAAACTATACCACCCCTCTTCTTCCTCCGAAAACCCTAAGTAAATCTCTTTTCTCTTTACTTCCCCCTTTTTTCTTTTTCCCTTCCCCATATCAGTTGACCGATTAAATAGGTCAATGTCTGATCCTTGTCCCCTCCTTCTTCAATATTAAGTATTATAATAAAAAGAAATATAAAAATAAATTTTAAAACTCTCCCTTCCCTCTCTAAACTCAACTATGTCTCTCACACCATCCCTTGTTACCTTTTATGTCAACTTATATAAGCTTAATGCTGCCCGTCAAAAGTGTAAATTTTAATTTCATTTTTAGTTTCACCTTTTGAAAGTGATGTCTGGTGAAATAAATTATTACAATGGAGCCTTAAAGTGGTCTGTTATTTTTTTTAAATTAAATTCGCTCTGAATTAACATTGAGCTCTCAGGATTTTATCCTCCTTGGGATTATCCATATGGATTACCAAGATTTTCGTTACTTAAATATATATATATATATATATATATATATATATATATATATATATATATATGAAGAAAAATATGGAAAAACAAAAATCCGAATATGCAAGTATGCTGTTTCAATGTCGACGTCAGACGTTTCGGTCTAGTAGATCTTCTTCAGGACATAGTTATTAAAACATAATTAAAATTAGACGATATTAAAGTCAACATGAAATGACGATAGACATTGACGATTGACTTGAATATCATTTATTTTTCTTCATACTGTCGGATCTATATCCACATATTTGCTTACATCCATATATATATATATGGTCTGGCTGTTAGTTTCTAGGAACTGTATTGCTTGACCCTCATACGTTGAAATCGACCTGAGTGTCCCTTAAAATACACAAATGAATATATCACATATTGAGTGCTGGTGTTAAATAGTGCTCAATGTAATCTAACAGAGATATTAAGTATATATTAATAAATATATGTATTATTTCTCACCAGTAGCATGACTCAGTTTCATACACAATTCTGTGTATTTTAAACACAAATTTTTTTTTTTTCTTTCTAGATTTTGGTCTGTTTATTTTAATACAAATTATTTAGAAAAATATGTGTGTACATGCTTCTTAGTAGTGGCAGGGGGGATACAAGAGATAATTAGAATTTAATTTTTACTGTGAACTGTGTCAGCATTGTTTGGGGTGGTGTCTTTCTAGTTTTCAGCATGGTAGCTTTTTGCGTGTGGACGTGAATGGAGGCTCTTGACTTCTGTGCGTCTCATCAAAATTTTGCACAAAAACAAAAATTTAAATATACATATGGCATATTATATTTAAGGATTATATATATATATATATATATTATAAATTGATTTAAAATATGGTTTTTTCATCTGTAACCTTGGAAACATGAATTTTGTTTTAGCTGTGTCTTTAAAACCCAGTAATTTTAAAAAGTTACTCCAAAATTCGCTTGAGGATGAAATGGAACTAATGTCTTTAATTTAATTACAAAATTAAATTAGGGGATTTTAGCTTCCATTTTTGAAACATGGTTAGAACTGTGTAGCGAAAAAAAACACATTTTAAATCATTTAATTTATAATATTAATGCTCTGTAAATTTACATTGAACACTATTTTGTAAAAATAAAAATATCTACAAGAACACCAGATTATATATCTTGCTGTTCTTTCTTATATATATATATATATATAAAATTGGAATTAAAATACCATTAGTTAAGAAAAATTTTGTACTGTTTAATGAAAATAAACATTGAGCACTCTTTGTCAGTCAGTTTTAACTCGCTTGGCTTATATCAACGAATTATTACCTGTGTGCGTGTATATATATATATATATATATATATATATATACTCTTCTAGTTCCATTTTATAAGCTTCTAATCCATTAAAAATGTTTTTATTTTCAGTGCATCCATAATTACCTGGAAGGATACCTTTTGTTCTTAAAGAATGGCGCGTTACCTAAAGACAGTCCTAAAATCACTGTAAGTCATAAACAACAAAAATTAAAAATGTTGGTTAGTTTTGCAATTTGAAAATTTCAATTTTCTTATTTAGCAATGTGAAATCATTTTTTGTGCAATAAATAAAAAGAAATAATTTAAATAAGTCTGAATAAAGCATGGCTTCACCAATTCAGGGAAGAATTTCGACCTAAGAAACTTTGGATAATTTAGACCAGAGGGTTTTCTTTGTTTTTTTTTGTTTTTTTCACACAACCAATAGTTTCATATTTCAAAATTGAAAAAAACAAGATAAATACCAGTTTATTTGAAATCTTAATAAAAATGCCAACAGCATTCACTATTTTAAAACCATTTGACATTGAATATAAAACATTCCAAAAAACAATTCACTAAAGTCCTTCAGGAGGATAGCAAAGTTCGACATTTTTCAAAATGCAACCCATTATTCCTATGTGTAATAAATTAAACATTTAGCATCGACAATTTATATGTATATTTCTTATAATCGGCACATATTGGAATTGCATGCATCTATTTGTATTTTCTCTTTATATGAATATAAAATGATTGCTTTTAGAAAAACAAATTTAAAGGAAATTTCAACACCAGCACACATCTTACTACCACAGAAAGAATGCGCACTGGTACTTCACTTCGACTTGGGAAATTTACTTTTAGCTCTGACTTCAGTTGCAGCCGAAGTATTCAACAATCTTAACGGCTTTCACAGGCCACAAAAACAAACACACTGCATATCTTCATAAATAAGTTTTGGTGCAAGGACTCTTTGTGTGAGAGAATTGACATCGCTGAGTTCACAAGTTTGACAAATAAGATACATAAACTCAATGTGTACATATATAAAATTATATTTAAAAAATAAAATATAATAGATTACCTCAGTGAAAAACTAGCAATGATTTATGAGTGTTGTGCAACATTTAGTGTTGTTTATGTTTTGAACTTTTCTCTCACTTGTGTATTTTTGTTTGTTTTTTCTTTCTTTTTTTGTCACGACCCATTTTATTTATCTCATGACCCACTGAAGGGATGGGACCCACGGTTTGAAAAAGCTTGGCATAGTGGATATAGGAATAGGTTGTTTATTTAGCGACATATCAATTCTTTATGGGTCATTTAATGCGAAAATTTAATTTTCTTGGAAGCATTATTATATTTATAAAAATATATTGCTGGTATCATACTTATTATAAAACCCAGGTTGTGTGTGTGTGTTTCTGTTCGTTTATATATTGGATCAGATTTCCTACATTTTTCAACCGATTTCAACAAAACTTCACAGGACTACGTAAAATTACATTGCGGTGGTTCTGACAGTGCCAAAAATTGGAAAAACACAATTGTTTTTGCACGAAATCAATTTGAAAACACGATTAAGAGGCATCGCTATTGCAAGAATGAAAGTGGGACAACTCATATCAAGTTATACTTATTATAAAACCCAGGTTGTTTGTGTGTGTGTGTGTTCATTTATATATGGGATCGATTTCCTACATTTTTTAACCGATTTCAACAAAACTTCACTTTTTTTGGGCAGGTAGTGTTATTGTCTTGCACACTTTTTTCTTTATTTTTACATTCAGAATGCTTTAAAAATTCCATTTAAAAGACAATTGTTTATAATAAAATTCTATTCAATTGACAGACTCATAACGATTGAAAACAATCTTTGTCAATTTTATTTTTCAGTCTTTATGATGGTCGATACTTGATCTATCTCTTACTGTTACATCCCCGGGCAACGCCGGGCTCTCCTGCTAGTTTTTACTATAAAAATGTTTATACTTTCATAGTGTTTTAACCCCAGTTTAGGAGGTTCACTCTTTACCCATAGCTGAAACCCTAAAAGGTGCTACCACCCCGTGTCATGATGGACCTGGGAACAACAGCAATTAAGAGGTGGTTTCACATTCCTCAAAACCTCCTGATCAGAGGCCTTGCTGCCGGATGTAGTTTATCGTCATACCCAAGACAAGAAGTAGGTTGCGCATGTGTTACTGACATCTAGTGGTTGTGAGTTCAAACCCTGGATTAGGAAGTGAAGCATCAGTTTGAACAATAATTGACATCACAGTGACAAAACAATAATCGACAGATATCCTACCTATATCAACCAAATAATGGATACCTGATGATGGCTAAAAGGTAATTGGTTGAAATGGTTTTAAAAAAAACTGTTTTTAATGCCAGGAACTTGAGAAAAGACAGATGGTGCAAACACAAGACTTCTACGAATTGCTAGAATCTTTCCTGGAGACAAAATGCTACCGGGGAAACAATATATGTCAACTTATGTCCCGTTTCTTCATGAAAGCTAAGAGAGGCCAGTTTGTGGGCCACTGTCATTGAAGGGAAAATGAGGTCCTCTCATCCATCATCAACTGGAGATGTCAATTCTATGGAAGGAGAGGCAGGAACTTAACCTTCCCTGCTATCATCAAAAGAAACTAGACGGGAAGACCTGATAGTAGGATTATGAATACTGTCTCATGTTGATCAACTTTAGGATCTCAAATGAGGTTAAAAGATTCTGATGTATACACCACATTGTAACCAACTCCATGTAAGAAACAACCAATAAATATACATATGTCGGATTTGATTTGACTCAACACTTGCACTATTATTTACATTATTTACATCGTTCAGGCTGTTGTCCTTTATTGTTGTATCCACAATGTTTCAGCTGTTGTATGCTCTGGCCTTCTTCAGGGGATATATGCTGGAATATCAAACCAACTCCTTTATTTTGGGGTAGATTGTTCCAGTTCTTTTCTCAACTCTCTAAGTTTTTGTTCACCTCTGCTGTGGCCAGGTATTGAACTCACAACTCTTTAGGTCAAGTCACTTTTGGATTATTTCAACCAACGCTTTTATCCACTGGACCAGGTGTCCTTGGGTACATCAGTGAATTCATGGTTACAATACCTCATCTCTGAAGTAGAGGCAGACCTTAGCTATTATCTTGATGATTGTTTGAATCTGCCAATAATTGCTTCTGCAATTCCTTGTCATCTAACAATTCCTTTTCATATGGATAACAAAATGTCTGATTCCAAATTCTCTCCAGACAGCGAATTTCTTAACCTTGTCTTTATGATCTTTAGCTTTGAAAATGTCTTCTCACATTGGACTCGAAGAACTGAGAGTGTGCAGATGATTTTATAAAATTCTTATTCTTCTTTTATTACTAAAACAGTTGTCCGTTTCTTTATTGTATATATATTTGATATAGGCCCCTCTCCCTTATGATCAGGCAAACTGTGACACCCTGGTCAGTCCGCAACTGACCAATGAAGATATTAAATAAATGAGACATAGAAAGGAATACAAGTTGAATATACTTACTATGAGAATGTTTCTCTATTAATTCCTCACTAGTTCTACCCTAATTCGGGGAGGCTAATAATTGTACTTGATGAAATATTAAAATTTAGAATTAGTAAATTCTCATTAGGACATGTCTTCAACTCCAACTGATGACAAACTCTTAAGTTTCTTCTAAATCCTTAGGGAAATACAAACTTGAAACTTGTGCCGAGGTAATTTTGGCAGGGGGATAATCTCCCTTAATTTGTGTTGGCATAAAAAGCCCCAAAAAACAGTTTTTATGACATCTGAAATGCCTTTTCA